>BMAV01022346.1:0-58258 GCA_019973955.1 Trichonephila inaurata madagascariensis
TTGGGAAAAAAAAAAAATTTATTTTTAAATTTTTTTAATAAAAACCGATTTTCTCAAAATGTTTATTATGAAAAATGCTTCTATTATAATAATATCTTGCCTGTATATATCAGACCTCTGTACAGAGGCTCAACTATAATTTTGAAAATTCACATTATTTTCGAGTTACAAACCAACTGAAATAATTTATCGGCGTTTTTTTCTTAAAATTTCCCCTCTGTTGTCGTAAAATGGATAAACCCAATTTTCTAGTTATATTTTTCAAAATTAGTTGAGCCTGTGTGCAGAGAGTCTGGCTATATACCGGCAAAATATTATTATAATAGAAGCATATTTCCCCAAAAGGATAATATTTTGAAAATGGGTCATTCTATGTTCATTTTTTGTCAAAATATTGTACTTAAATAATTTTTTATTGTAATACTATTCTTAAAATAATTTTATATACATTTTCTAATCTAAGTGACACTAAATATCATAAATATTATCCATTTATACGCTGATGAATTATTATTATGATGAATTATTATGATGAATTATGAAGATTAATTAATATTATTGCCAAAAATTCTTTAGTTTTGAGGCAAGAAAACATTTCCATGAAAATTTCTCTGGCAGAAATTAGTGCACGGATATTGCCCATTCTGCAGGATTCCTTCCCCGATATTCTACTTCCTGTGCTAGAAAACTGTACATTTATCATAGAAAGAAAAATTCGGTGAAGAACGCCTACCTCGAAATTTTCATAACTTTATTAGCCAATCTCTCTTGGTGTTGTGTTTTCAATGCCTCGCAGTGTATAAAAAAGTTATTTTCTTACATTGAAACCAGTAACCTTGAAACTTATAAAAAGGAATTTAAGATATGTTTATTTTTTTTTACGAAATAGTGTCTCAGATGCAGGAACGGATAATGTTAAAATGTAAGACTCGAGCTCAAAACATGCTAGCTATAAAAAGCATGGAGCTTTTAAAAGTACCAGTACAAATTGAAAATTCATGAAATAATTATAACACACGTATATTCCAACTTATCTCTCTCATCATCAATAGTTAGAAATTTCATCGAAGGAGCAATTTTTTGTTTAATATTAAATAGAAAATTCATCTGACTTTAAAATGTAGAGATAAATTTTAAATCCTATTCCGTACCGGAAAAAAATCGTGCGATTTAAAAAAAAAATTCATGTATATTATTCTTCATTAAAAGAGAAATTAAACTGAAGTTAATAATAAAATACTTTAGAGTATATATCGATATAAAAAAAAATAATATTTGTTCTTGATTGGTTACATGACATCAACAAACGCGATATTTTTTTCAATTTAATTTCATAGAATGTTTAAAGAAAACAATTGTATAGTTAAAATTTTAATATTATTTTTGGATTTTCAAACAATAAATAAAAACTATCTAAGTGAGTTTAACACACTCGTTTAAAAAGTTTATTTTTAAGAAAAAAAATTATTTATTGAATTTACAATGATTTTGTCCTCCTCGCTTTTAAAATAAATACAATTTAAGTTCCTATCAACCTACATAAGCACATTTGTGATTTTGCACATCCTCACTTCACATGCGAAACGCAAACTTTTTTTTCTTATGGTATCATCTTTCTAAAAAATATTATAAAGAAATGTGATAAGAATAAAGTGATGATAGTCTAAATTTTTTTTTTATTTCTAATACAGCTGGTAATACAGAAACACGAGTTCTTTTTGCCATACAGAAATCGAAGATATATATATATATACAGTCAAACCTCCATATAACGAGCCTCTATTCTGCAAACTTTTTCATGTAACCAAGAACATTTACTATTTTCATTGTAAAATAACCTCCAAATAACAAAGTGCATTTTCTATATATTCAAGTTTTTTTCTCTTGTGATTCGATATTTTTCTCCTTATTTTAAAAATATTTCAGGACATTTTTCAAATTATTCTCTCTTTTAACACATTTTAGGATGATCAACGGCCATAAACTGGTTTCACCAGGAGCCTAACTCAACTAGAGCAATGAAATTTCAGCAATTTTTCAAACAAAAAACTCAAACGAACAGATTTTATCAGTAATTAAATTAAAGGGCGCATATAGTAGTGCATGTTTAAAATTACTGGTTATAAAATAATGTATGTTTAAAATTGTTTGTACGCTTAAAATTAGAAAATGTCATTAAAAATTCATTAATTTCAATTTAAAATTATTTTTTAAAGTTGAAAATGCAATGTATTCTTGGAAAATATTTTTTCTTGTACTCCTTGCAGATTTTTTTTTCTTTTTTTTATGGTAAAATATATAAAATGAATAGGCGTTAATTTTCAAAAAAAAAATGTGAATAATTACTCTTTTTAAATAATACATAATGCTTATGGATTTAAAATTTGGTTTATGTGGTCTCTAAAGTACATTATTGGATAAATCTCTATTTATATAACTAATTTTCCATATAACGAACTTTTTTTTTCGGGATTTAGTGATTTCGTTATATAGAGCTCCGACTGTATATAACAAATCAAGTTTGCAGTCTGTTTAGAAAGTCTTTATCCACCTAGTATCTAAGACCCCCAGAATGTCAGCATTCATCACCTTACCAATGCAACAAAGGAGGGCAGGCAGGACTCGACAATGGAATCTATGAAGGTGTGCATATTATGGGGTTAATACAAAGGATAAAATGTTAAAAGGGGAGGGGGAGTTGGCATTATCTGACTGATAATATATATATATATATATCATCATTAAATAGAGATGTCTCATATCTTACTGTTGCAGTATAAGAAAATAGTAAATTTATTAATTTTTTCCGTGAAGTTTTCTTCACAAAATTTGATAAAATTAAAATCATAGAAAAAGGAATAATGTTGTTTCTATTTTCAGTTGCGCAATGAATACAAAAAAAAGGAGAAAAGAGATGCTTCTTATCAATGTAAACACTAAGAAAAATTCTAGAATATGGAAACTTTCACGTTTCACCTTTGATTCCTTAACTGGTTTGCCTGTACACAGTAAGGGGTAGCAAAAGCTGGTCACAACCAGTTTGCCCGAAAGTTGTACGGGCAATAATTATTATTCTTTCTATCTTTGGTTTGCACGCATTTTTAATTCTTCTAGTGAAATTATTAGTGCTAGTGTTTTGAAGATATGCACTTTGTCCATGGTACTGAAATGCACTCATGGACAAAAAAAACTAGCGCACCAAGAAGAAGTCGTCAAAATGAAACGAAATTTTATATACGTAATGACTACTTTGATATAAGTAAATGATTAGAAAATCAAAGAAAAAGGATCATTTATTTCAGAGAAAAAGGCAAAAGAACGGAGGATTTAATACTTGTTAAACCCCCTCTAGCACGAATACACGATGCGATACGATCGGGCATTGAAGCATACAAGTTCTGTATGATGTCTTGAGACATTTCGTTCCATATTTGCTGTAACCTTGCTTCCAGTTCGTTCAAACTCGTGAGATGCCCAACTCACCGTCCCAAATGATTTCAGATATGTTAGATTGGAGACAAATCTGGGGATCGAGCAGGCCAAGGAAGGATAGTAACAGTGCAGAGGAAGTCTTGTGACACCCTTGCCGTGTGAGGCCGAGCATTGTCTTGTTGAAAAATGGCTCCTGAGAGCCGTTAGAGGATTGGCAACACATGTGGTTGATGGATGTCATGGACATACCGCTGGGCTGTCATAGTGCCATGGATCAATACTAGGGGTGACCGTGTATTGTAGGCAATAGTATCCATACCATCACACTAGATGTGGGAGCGGTGTGTCGCTGTAAAGCAAAGGCAGTATTGAGGCGTTCACCACGGGGTCTCTACACACGAATACGATTGTCATCACTGATGAGATTGAACCAAGATTCGTCGCTAAAGATGTCCTGGTTCCATTCCGCTGCAATCCAGTTTCCTCGTGCTCGGCACCACTCCAAACCGAGACATCGATGGGTGGGCGTCAAGGCAGTATACGTAATGGGCGCCGTGATCCCAAATGTCCTTCAGCCAGGTGCCTTCGTATGGTTCAAGAAGACACAGGGGCCCTTAGTGAAGGTGCTACCTGTGCCTGGGTGGCGGGTGATGAAACAGTTGGCTGTACGCGTGTATTTCTTACGATGCGGTGGTCTTCTCGACGACTGGTCTGTCGAGGGCGTCCTGAGCCTGGTCTCCATGTAAATGACATCTCTCGTATCCACTGGTCCCAACACCTCCTCACAACACAATCAGAGCGGCCTAATTGACGAGCTACTCGCCTAGCTGACCACCCAGCTTCCATCATGCCGATGATTCTCCCCCTCTCAAACTGCGACAGCTGCTCATATTGTCTTCGAAAACGGCGTAATTGCATATCTATTTTCTCTCTTCCTTTGCAAACAATTCAGCCCACTCAAACAAAATCAACCAACCCTGGACATCATTGGGAACTGGAACGCGAAATGTTCCTCCGTCCCATACTGAAGTATTTGGGCTTTGACGTTGCGGGGCTTTGATTGATAGCCCACTCAAAAAAGCTTTGGTTACCTGTTTTATACTCCACGGAGAACGGCGTTAAACGCCCTCTACCGACTATACGTAATGCGCACTCGCACTGCATTTCTAATCATTTGCATATCTCTCCGACATGTACCTTCATGCCAATTTTCGTTACGATCCCGCAATTATTTCTTGGTGTGCTAATTTTTTTTTTGTCCCTGAGTGTACTTCTCGTCCAGGATTTTCATTGTGATGAAGGCGGGAATTTTTTCAATAAAGGCAAAAATTTAGATTCTTAAAAATAGTTGATAAAGAATAATAATTAGCAGGGCAATGTGCAATTTTTTACTTAAGAAGAAATGAAAAATGTAAGATAATCCAAAAACGGCGGTATTATCTCTGTCCCTATTAATATTTAAGACATTGTTAGTATTGTACCATGCTTCGCATTGTGTGTGCATGTATATATGCACACACACAATGTACAGGATACGCAAAATACAGTACAAACATGAATTTTATGAGAGAAATTCTTTTAAGATACATTCTCTTAATAGCCTGCAGAGTGTACTTATAAAAAACAAACATTATTTAGTGGGATGTGTATTCCACAATTATAAAATAAAAAATAGTATGAAAATTTTAAAATTAAAAACTAAAAAATAAATTTCTTTCATTTTTGCATTCTGTTAGGTATTATACTTAGTTATATGCAATAAAAAGTATGCCTTTTTTTTTTTTTTGAACTTTGGGGGCCCAAAATTTTTTTACCCGTTTAAAAAGGGGCTTAAAAAAGAATGTTTAAAGAATAAAAGGAAAAACCCCTCCATACTTAGATCCACATTGAAACATTTGGAACGGCGAAGGTAAATATCCCGAAATATAACGTTTTTACTCTTAATAAAAAGGGGTAAAATGAAAAGTAAAGGTACAAAAAAAAAATGCCCTTTTTCTCACTTTCGGGCTAATTGCATTAGAGTTTTTTTGATTTTTCTCTGCCCAAAAACCCGGGCCAAAATTTAAAACGTCGGGGAAAACAAAAAACCCTTTTAATAAAAAAAATATTCGGGCCCAAAAAATCAAATGTCAGATTTAAACATTAAATATCAAACTTTTTACATATATTCTAAACTCTAATTTCTTCGTTTTACTTTAATCGCTCAAGAATACAAATTATCTTCGAAAAAAAACTTTCCTTTTATTATATCATAACTATCTTTTTGGAATTATCGGAATAAATGAATGAATGAATTTGGGGTTTTATGGCGCAAGAGCCAATTTTGGCTATACTGCGAAATTTTTATCTTAAATTTTAAAAAAGGTTTATAAAATTTCTTTTAAAAAATTTAAAATCAAAAGTAAAAAATTCACTTTCAATATTTTTAAAAAATTCAGATTGGGGGAAAGAACTCCCCCCAAAGTTTTTTAAATTTTGAGAAAAGTTATTTTTGTGTCTCGTCGGGTGGGGTGATTGAGTGTTTTTTGGTTTTATTGGCGAAAGGCCGTTTTCCCGGCTATTTGCGCCAAACTTTTTTAAATTTTTCCAAAAAAAAGTTTTTTTTTTTAAATTTAAAAAATTTACATTAAAGATATAAGTTATATTTAAGCGAAAATTCTTTAAAAAATTTTTAAAAAATTCATATTTAATTGTTATATTTTTTTTAAAAATTTAAAAAATTGGGAAAAAATTGGGGTATTTTTTTCCTAACATGTAAAACAAGATCTTAAAATAACGGAAAAATTTTAAAAAACAAAAAAAAAGGCATAAAGAAAAAATTAATACATGACGAAATGAAAAATTTTTTGTTTTTATAATACAATTAAGTATGTTTTGTAAAATTTTTTAAAAAGTTTGTTTTTTTTTTTTAATTCCGATTTTTTTTCTTTTTACGGGTTGGAGTCAAAAAAAAGGGTTGTTTTCTTCCCCTTTTCCCAAGCTTCAGTCTGCCACCATTCTTCCAAATTTTTTTTCCATTTCTTTTTTATTGGTTTTTTTTTCTTTGGTGATTCCCCCTCTTCTTCAACATCGTATAAAAAAGGCATGTCCTCGTCTGATAATTCCTGTATGGGGTGGGTTTTTTTTGGTTTGTGAGGCGTCAATTTTATGTCTATTTTCCGGAGGTAAGGCTTCTTTTCGGCCCGTCTTTTCTTGCGTTTTTTTGAAGTTTGTTTTGCATTCTGGGAGGGGAGAAGGTAAAGGTATTGGATACAGAGGTTTCAGTTTCAACAGCGGGACATTTTTTTAGTTCTGGGGTTTAAAAACATTGATACAGTGGTTGAAGTGAGTGCTTTATTAGATAAAGAAAAATCAGTAGATGAAAGATAAACTATTAGATGTGGTGGGTGTAGTGTCTTTTAAAAGGGAACAGATATTTTAAAAATTCTAAACGATGTTAACTGTGACAGAAGATTTGGGTGGTAAGAGGTTTGCTTGGTTGTGGTTGAGGGTTTTTGTTAACTACAGGAATTTTGGAAGACATTGTTAGCTTTGGAATGGACACAAAAAGGTTGCAGTAGTTTTAAAGGCGGACATACTATTTTTCGTAATATTTTCAGGGGGTTTGGGTTTTTGGGGTTTTACAGATGAGGGTTTGACGGCTTGTGCGTATGTTTGGGAAAAAACGGGTGGAGCTTTTAAATTTTTTCCGTGCTTCTGCATATGAAATATTTCTATTTTTTTTAATTGCTTGGATTTCTTTTCTTTTTTCCTTTTTGAGCATAATTTTTTAAAGGCCCTGATGAATGGGATTTGGGACAATTAACGCTTTTTGGTTCAGGTACAACCCTGGGGGGGAATTTCAACGGATGCACACCCTGGAACATGTTAATTGACCGCGGGAAATTTGGGGTGTCAAAACCTCGGGACTTAAAAAGCGCAGGGGTTCGGTATGAAAGGGACAAAATCTTACATTTAAGTAACCTGCTTTTATTGTAGACGGAATTTTGGGGGCCCTATTAAATGTTAGTATTAAAATGTTTTGTAGGAATTTTTTTGTATTATTTTTTTTTTATAGTAATTTTTCCCGGCCTGAATCACCCCTGATCAGAAACCCATCAAGGATTTCCGTTTCAGGGTGCTAAACAAGTCAGGTTCAAAAAGCACCTCAGGAAGTTTTAAAGGGGTGATTTTGTGGGGGACTTATTGTTAAAAGGAGAATCAAAAAAAAAGTTTTGGGCCCTAGAAAAAAGGGGCTTCTTTTGGGGAGGCAGGCTTTTTTTCAATTAATAAATCCCCCAGATCTTAAACTTTTTCGTTTTAGGTTCGCCACCTATTCAATTAGTGCTTTATGAATAGCAAATGGCGATTTTTTACACATATCATTGTTTGGTAAGGAAAAAATTTAAAAAATCGTGAATTTTTAGCAGTTTTATCGACGTTAGGTTTGTTGGGTAATAAAAGGGCCTTTTTCCCGGGCACAGCAGTATTGGATCCATAACAACGCGTATACCATTCTCCTGGCTTTCCTCCACCCACCACGGGGTCCCAAAAAAGGGGGGAGTGTGCCGGTCAACCCGGCCAAAAAACCCGGCACGGGCGCTTACTTGGAATACGCAGAAAAATAGTGATACAGTCCAGGGGGGGTAACGGGTAAAAACCCGGACCCCCTTTTCTGCAGCACCCAACCCACCCCGGGGGTTCTCTTCGGGGACACCGAAGGTACTACCAACCGATTGACAGGGGCGGGGTCCTCCCCACCCCCTCTAAATTGAAGCGTGGGCCAAAGGGAACGCAAAAAGGTATCCCCAGGCCACTAACCCCCCCCCTCCATATTGGAGGGGTTGGGGAAAGGGAAAAAAGGATCCCCCCGAACACCATTTTCCCCCCTTTCGGGACGCCGCCCCGGCAAACTGGGGGCGGAAAACCAACGTTGTTAATCAAAACAAAAAAGTAACATAATCAAATTTTTTAAAAATATACGAAAAAGGGAAATAAAAAAACTCAATACAAAATGTAAACCATAATATGTTAGTTTTGTAAAACGTAAGTTTTTTTATCAGAAAAACAAAAATTTGAAATAGTTCATTTTTTTACTATAGGTCTGTAGGGCCCGAAGGGGAAAGAAAAAAAAAGGGGAAAATTTTAATGGCAAGAAGAAGGGCCGAAAATAGAGAAAAATCACTGGGTACCCCCCGGGTTCACCTTTAAGCCCATGTTTTCCAAAAACAGTAAACCCCTTAGGAAAGAAAAAGATCACTAGGGCACCTCGGGAGCAAATTTTCTCACCTAAAAAGGTTAAGGGCCCCCGAGGGTTTTGGAATTATCGGGAAATTGAATCATTAAATCTTTGATTGTCACAATATTGCAAGTATTTCGTTGTTCTAAGCTCATAATAAATAACAAAAAGTAATCGATTGAAAATGTAGTAAACAAATACAACTTTACTCATAGAAATAGAGAATAAGTTAAAATAACTTACAAAATATTAAGTATGTTCCAATGAGAATACTTGAGCTAAAAAAAGATCTTAATGAGTTTTTCTATCAATTAAAATGTTTTAATTAAATTGAGAAATTGAAAAATAAACTTAACAGCCATTGCTTCTCATGTGTCCAATCTAATCTGTTGATTGATGAATAAGATTTCTTGGATGTTAATGATGAGGATTACAGTTAAGTCAGTGTTTCTCAAAGGTGCGCCCCCCTTGGGGGCATGAGCATATTGAATAGTCAAAAACAAAAGATTATTTTAAAAAATTATTAATATAGGGAAAATAAACAAACAAAATACATTCTGACATAATAAAAAATAAAATACACATTTACTCTGATATAAGATACTTAAAAACATATAAGCATGCTGCGCAAAGTATATATTTTATATTTAATTTAACAATTAAAGATAAAATAGTAAACCAATTTAAGTAAAGAACAAGTTTATTAATTACCATTGACCCCATGGGCTTCTCATATATAAAATTATAAGCAAAATTTTCACTTGTTTGGGGACGGTTTTTTAATAATCCCCCTCAAACTCTGCGCGATCTCCTCAATGCCCTCCCTTTTTTAAAACATTGGGGGAGTGTATTTGGTGTATTGGGAAGGGGGAGGGTTAGGAAAAGGAATAAATGTAAAATTTTTCCCAAAACCACTGTCCCGGAGATTTTATTGCATTCCAAAGACCCGGGAAAAAATTTTTAGGTTTTGCAGTTCACAAAAAGATCGTACTTCGGAAAAACTTTTGTATACGTCCGGGGCAATCCCCCGCACTGGTTGAACAAAAAACGTTTTTATACGCCGGGTGGCAAGATGATAAAATCGTTTTGTAAGTGTAGCTCCAAAAAAATGGGATTTTTAATTCAATTCTTTTTATTGTATGGGGGGCGGGGCGCGGTAGAATTATGATTGAATATTTTGGGGCACCAAGTATTGAAAAGTTTGGAAAAAGCATTTTGAGTTAAGTAATTATTTAAAAACTTCAGCATTTGCTGCATAATGTAAACTATACACAAAAAAAGAGAGAAAATTTGGACACTTACAATATTGAATCTCAATCCCTTTTTTCAAATTTACAAAAAAAACAGTAATTTAAAATTTTTTCCCAAAATATTTTAACTCCGTAGGATTTTACCCGGGAAACAGAATTACAACAAAAGTATTAATAGCAACATTGTGTGTGGCGGTAATTGAAAATTTATCTGCAAATATAGAGATAATAATCTTAGCACTGGTTCTTCAATAATGAACGAAGAACGGTGGATGAAGAGTTTTCACAAATCTTTCAACACGTTCTCCAATAAATATTTATCCATCCTTGGTGTTCTTAAAGATAGGGCTTACAACACACAGACATATGAAAACAGATACTTTAAAAATATTATGAAACCTTTTCGTTATGTTTTATTATTAAGTTATTCTATTTAAAAACAATGAATTTATCTTAATATGAAGGATAAAGGTCGATAAATAAAATGCTCGAACGATTAGATTTGAAGCGAAATTAAAAGTGCTCGTTTATGATCAAAAAACGACCTTAAGGAAAAACAAATATACTTCTAACCCTTTCTCGATTAAGGTATCCAACTACGTTCGGAATCGTGATTTTGCAAAAAGCGTATAAATGGATAATATTTATGATATTTAATGTCATTTAGATTAGAAAATGTACCTAAAATTGTTTTAAGAATAGTATTACAAAAAAAAATTACTTAAGTACAATATTTTGACAAAAAAATGAACATAGAGTGACCCATTTTCAAAATATTCTCCTTTTGTGAACAATGCTTCTATTATAATAATATTTTGCCTTATTTTCTCAAACCTTTTGTACAGAGGCTCAACTAAAATTTTTTGAAATATGTAACTCAGAAGTGGGTTTATCCATGTTTTACGACAACAGAGGGGTGAAATTTTAAGAAAAAAACGCCGAAAATTATTTTAATTGGTTGTAACTCTGAAAATAATGTGAATTTTTCAAAATTCATAGTTGAGCCTCTGTACAGAGGTCTGAGCTATATACAGGCAAAATATTATTATAATAGAAACATTTTTCACAAAAGGAGAACATTTTGAAAAAAGTTTATTCTAATTTTTTGCCGAAATATTGTACTTAAATAATTTTTTTTTTGTCAAAATGTCCTTAAAACAATTTTATACATATATTCTAATCTAAGTGACACAAAATATGAAAATTATGCATTTATGCGCTTCTTTAAAATCACAGTTCCGAACGTAGTCGGATACCTTAAGGAAAACATTTTCCCTGTTTTAAAAATGTTTTACGTATTTAATTATAACCTTATCTGTATTTTTTTAAATATAAAATGTCAAAATGGAACACATGCCGAACGCAATTACCGTAAAATTCGGCATATAATGAACACTTTTAATACAAAAAATAAGATCGAAATTTACGGGTGTGCATTATACCCTGAGTATAAAAATGAGAGCTTTTAAAATAAAAAGATGAGCACAGTGTTTATTTAAGAGTAATGGCATTCCTTATGAACTTAAAGGGTTGTAGCGCTAGAAGTATAAACTTGGAATAATGAATGACTTCTAAACCTAAAAGTATTGTGCGCGTACACTTCAACTTCCTTCGTAAGAAAAGGGGGTGCGCGTTATACGGCGAATATACCTGAAAATAAAAAATTGTTACTTGAAAATATAGGTGCGCGTTATACGTCGGATTTTATTGTACGTAAAAGGGAACCTGAATTTAAAAAAAGCTGTAAAATCAATTGGAGCCAATGATAAAACAATCGCTACTCGAAGAGAAACCAGTATTGATAAGAGAGAAAATCGTGTTTTTATTTAAAAAAAGAAAATCTTATCATGAAATTGCTGCAATTGTTGGTTGAAGCCACACTTGTATCTAGAAAATTATTATAGAATTTTAAAATGATGGATTGATCGAAAATAAACGCGGAAGAGGAAGGAAAATTATTCTGAGTGTCGCAAAAAGGAAAATATTGAAAGAAATCAAGTTTGATCGTAAAGTAAGAGCAAATAAACTTGATGTTAAAACTTCACAAATCATAGGCAGAAGTGTAAGTGCTGAAACTGTGCGAAATGTAATAAGACTAAGCTGGATATAAAAGTAGAGTTTTTAAGTAACCATTCTTCAGCTTGCAAAATCAGAAAAAGCGTTTGGAGTTTGCAGAAACTCATCAACTGACGACCAATAAATTTGAAAGAAAGTTATATTTGTGATGAAAAAATTCAACCTCTTTTTAGCAGTAGCACCGTATGGAGAACGCCCAATACCGCTTTGGATCCAAAAAATTTAAGTCCTTCAGAAAAACATGGAGGGGCTCCGACATGGTTTGGGGTAGTATGGCTTCTTTGGGGTAGGAAACTTAGTTTTTATCGATGGCACTATTAATCACTTGGGCATTTACTAGGTATACTTCCCAACTATCTAAAAGAAAATGCTAAAAATTTGGGTTTAGATGGAAATTTATTTTCAAACGGACAGGTCCCAAACACCGCATGTAACTTCAAACACGTGGTGTCTTTTTCATTTTATAAACTGCACTTACACACATCACTACAGTCCCCCGACATCAATGACATTGAAAATCTGTGGGCCACACTCAAAAACTCAAAGTTAGAAACAAAGCCCAATTAAAACAAGTGTTGCAAGAAGAACGGCATAAAATATCTTCAGATACCACCCAAAAGTTGATCGAATCGGTATCACGACATTTAGAGGTCATTATAAAAGACAAAGGACATACAACTAAATACTGACACTTCTGTGTATGCAAGATATTACAAAAATTTCATTGGTGTATTCTCAGTATTTTTAGGTAAAAATTGGCATACCTTTATTTAAAATGCTTCAGAAACTTTTCATTTTGAATTTTTTTATAGCTTTTTATTTTTACTTTAAATTAAAGAATTTGTTATGTGTAAAAACAAAAACATGTTTCATTTGCATTTCTTAGTAACTATTATTTGAGCCACTTATTGAGCAATTATTTGAGCCACTTTTAGCTACCTCCTAGTTGTAACCATTGCTTGTTATTAACGAACTAATTGTGTTTTATCTGTAACTGTGATTATAAACAAAAAATATATATTTCTTTATAACAATAGAAACAAGAAAAATTCCTCAGGAATTTTTAAAAAATCATTTTTATATATAATATATATATATATATCTTACATAAAATATTTTGAATTTTTCATATTTCTTCCTTTATAAAATTTTCTTGACAAATGTTTGTTTTCATCTAGATAAAAATATTTGCTTTCATTTTTAATCTATTACCATACAAACAGTATTAAATTGAATTTTGTAAAGAAATGGTAAAATATAAGGTAAAACAAATAATATAAAAAAAAGTTTGTGTGCTTATGACCACACGATAGAAGTGATAACTTCATATTTTATAATGTTATTTCAGGGTTTAGTTAGGTGAATAAAAAACAAGGAGATGTTAGTATTGTCTTATAAAATTATTTATTCATATGTATGTACTCATAAAGTAATATTTTTGGGCGAAACATACAATCATATTTGGGAACTGATTGTATTCTAAGAAGGAAACAATAGGTTTATGGTAGCTGAAAAGGTTATAAATCCTTTAGATTCAAAATTTTATTTAAATATCTATAAAAATATAAAAACTTGCGTCAAGCGTTGTTCGTACTTCCACGTGCTTCATTTGGATCATTTGACGTTATTAAATTGAATTTTGATTTTAAAAAATCAACTAAAGGTTTTGATTTGTCTTTTGAAAACTCTACTTTAATATTCCCACTTAAAATCATAGGTAATTTGTTCAGAAGACCCGATCCAGCTTTGTGAATTTTGGTTGTAATTTAACAATATTTAATTCTATCCACGAATTAATTTAAGCAATGGTATGGATAGTCTGACAGGTAGTTGATTTTGAAAAGAGTCTAGGTCAAAACATTTAAAAAGGGATTTAATCAGAAGATTTATATCACATAATCTCTGGCTTATACTAGCTCTTTTGTCATTGTATGGGAGTTTTGTACAGATATATCTGGTGCTGTTGCAAGGAAAGTCTTCTTAATTATATTTTGTTTTCTTGTATTTAAATTATTTAATGTAACTTTTTCTTAATACGAGTATACTTAATTATGTTATTTTAAATTTTTAATTGCTTTGATTTTCTTTTTAGACTCAAAGTATCTTTAAGTAATATGAACTATTCCTCTCTGAATTCTTAGAAATAGAACTAGTTGTTCATTGCTCTATTCCGATTCGCTTACAAAAATAGATTTTTATTCTTAAGATCACTGCAATATTCCTAATGATAATATACTATTTACTTAGTTCTATAAAAATTTGTCCTTTTTCTACATTTTATGTTTAATTTTAGTGTAGGATTTCTTTTTCTCTCTAAGTTTATTTTTTAAAAATATCCCGTTTCATTTTCATGTTTCAACTAGGATTAGAAAGAATCCCACATTCATTCCCCTAGAACAGGGCTACCCAACCCAGGCCGGGGCCGCATGTGGCCTGCTTTGAATAATTTTGCGGCCCGCGAGATTCTTTACAACTTTACAAATTTCGACTATTTTGTACAGTATATATATATATATATATATATATATATATATATATATATATATATATATATATATATATATATATATATATATATATATATATATTTGTAAAAAATAAATCTCATAACTGTTATTATTTTACCAAGCTGCGTCTGTTACTGCGAATCTCTTTTTTTTCTAGATTGAAATTTATCAAACATAAATCGTGTTCAAACTTCACCCACGAAAATATGCAACATCAATTACGATTCGCAAATACACATGCATTGGGATCGACTTGCAAAAACTAAGTGAAAGAGTTGAGAAACAGATATCTCACTCTAATTAAATAAATTAAACATTATTTGACCATTGTATTATTATTATTATACTATATATGTTTGTTAACATGAAAAACAATGAAAACAATAATAATATATTAGTCTGTTTTAAATTTTCACTCCAACAAATGTTCGTAATGGATCCAAATCTAATATAAAGATATATGTTTTTATATGCGGCCCGCGGGATTGTAAAGTTTTCCCGAAGTGTCCAGCGAGGTCATTTGGGTTGGCCACCCCTGCCCTAGAATGAGGTGAAGGGGGGAGCTCCCCTTAGATCGAAGCTAGGAACTTTTACTTTTATTGGTGGGGGACAAACTACCGATTTCAGAGTGGTGGGGGAAACGTTCCTAATTTCCTTTTTAGGGGTATGTATGTCCGAATGAAGACGAAAACAGCCAAATAAGCGTTACATTCCCGAGCGTGACGTTCATTCAAGTTTACTCTCCGGCAAATCGCGCCAATAGAAGTTATCACTTGAAAAATTTTAAGTAAATTCCTACTTAGGTTAACAAAGAAAAATTTTATTGTAATTATTTTTTATTAAATAGTTACAATTAATATAAATATGTATTTACATATGACAGAATCACAATATTAAGTGACAAAATAGAAAGCGATCTTCCTTGGAATTTTCCATTTTCTTTTCTATATATGGTCTCTCTCTTTTTGTTTGTTACTGTTTATTCATTCATTAAATTTAATTATTCTAATAAAATATTATAGTAAAATTAGAAATCACTGTCTCAGAAATCAGGCCATCTTAGGTGGGATTCGGAACCACAATCTTTGGATTAGAGGTTCAACGCGCTATCCATTGCGCTACAGGGACTCAATATATGGTGTTAGACTATTATTTTTATTTGTTATTATTTATTCATTTTTAATTTAATTAATGAATTAATATTTGAACAAGTCCACTACAAGTTTAAAAAACGTATTTGAACTTGAATGGATGTATAGAAGTATTTCCTTAACGATTGAAAATTTGAACATAATTATATATTATATATTTATAAGGAGAGAGTGAACTAATAGTAGGATTGAAAAAGGGTTAAATTTGTAAAAAAAATGCTTAAATTATATTTTACCAAAAAAAATATGTAAATCTACTGTATATCATATTAAAGCATTAAGTTCAGAAATCGTGCAAACATAAAAAAAAAAAAAAAAGAAAGAAAAAAAATGTCTACCTTATTTTCAAAAAAATTCCAGAAAATATTGGCCCGTATCAGATGTAATACCTCTTCAATCTCAAAAATAAGCAACTGTCAAAAATTTATGTCTGACAGTCGGTGAAAAATTCTATGATTATATATACGAAAAGTCGTTGCGAAACCCTTATTAAAAGAAGGAACTGTGAAACTACAAGAATACTCTGAAATCAGATCAGAGATTAATAATGCGATGACTTGTAATAAAACTGCACCAAACAACAGTCCAGAAAATTTGCCAAATAATTTTTCCAGTTACTATGATATATGATGGAAGAGTTTCCGCCTGAGTGCCGAGATTAACGAATCGTCTTCTGAATATTCTAGCAATTATTCCATATACAATCTTTCTCGTCATTCTATTCATCCATTTTTCTTTTTTACTTTTCTATTTAAAGTTTTGTCAAGATTATGGAATAAACGTTTTTCGCAATTTAAAGAATGATCAAATTTGCCCATGTGCCAATAAAATTCTTTAACCAACTCTATCTAAGTAAGCCAGCAGTCTTCAAACTGTGTTTCACGGAACTCTGGGGTTCCACAAGACATACTCAGGGGTTCTACGAGTCACAATAAAAAAATTTAAGAAAAATATGTATCCAAAATGGATTAAAGTTCTTCATGACGTTTATATAGTTATAAGTATCCAGAGCTCATGTTATTTATTAAAATTGAAAATTTTATTTATATATAATAACTTTGTTTTGCAACACTTTTTTTAATATAATCCTTACTAATATTATAAATGCGAAAGTTTGTCTGGATGTTTGGTCGATTTTCACTCAAAAACAACTTAAAGGATCTGAATGAAACTTTACAGTAATATAGCTTATACATCAGAATAATACATAGGTTATAATTTATAAAGATATTGTGTGAAGTGTCCAAAATATAATGATATTTGTCAAGTAAGTAGGAAACATTTCTGCCATCTGCTAGCAATTGTGGTGTGCCCTGCAAAAAGGCCCGCGGTAGCATATATCTATCTTTTATTTGCGAAGAAACCCTTTTTGTTTTGTCTACGCAAGGCGCTCGCTTCTAATTTATTCCTGTGATCAGTGTAATCCCTATTTTTTATTTTAGAATAAAACTAAATTTTGAAGGGAGAGGTTGTTATAAATCTACCTTTATTTCAATAGCTACTATTGATTTTTTTTCATGGGTAAGCCATTATCACCAAAATAGTGAGCCATAATACAATAAAAATTAATAATTTATTTCTATGCACTTCTTTTATGATTTTATTATACACCTTTGGTAGTAATAAATTGATCCTTATATCAGAATAAATACTTTTATCGCTTCTCGTACTTAAAATAGATAAACTTTGTCTTTTACATTACATCATTTGGACAAATTTGCATAATTTTTTTTGTGGTTAGTAGTAAATTATACCGCTATAATTTTATTGAATAGGCAGATATTGCATTTTTTAAGTTTAAAAATAATAATAACTACTGTAGTGTATTTTTGGAGTTAGTGAGTGAATATTAACGTCACACTGTTCAGCTACACGAGGGCTTTTGGCGACGGACCACGTAATTTTGAATCATGGTCAAGTGACGTGGACGACACCTGAGCTGGCACCCCTTCTCCTAACTATCACACCACACCAACTTAGCAGGAATATTCTTTGAAATCCACTTTTCCAAGATATATGGAAGCACGGGTTCTATGATGAGTATTTTAGCGGGGAAGGCGAATAGTTTTGTAGCAGAAATTGCGTTTTCAGCTGACGGCGTTTTCAGTGGATTGCAATGATTATCAATTTTGTCCCGAAAAAATAGTTAATGTCAAACTTTAAGTGACTTATGTTTTTTGTATGTTAATGAAGACATTAGAAAACGATTTAACTATTTATTTTAAATGAACAGTGTACATAATTAAATCTTTAATTAATAAGCTGTAACGGATTAAATTTCCCAAAGTTGAGTATTTTGTTTATGTATATCCCTTAATTTTCAATGTAGTGATCAAAAAAAAATATTGCATGAAAAAAACTGCGGTAAATCATGATGTGGTAGACAAAGGGTTAACGTGCATCTCTCCCCTACACGGCAGGTTTGTAGTGGTAGGCTCGAACTCGTGACAAGGCCAGCCACTATATTTCTTGGAAGTGTAAAAAAGTACCTACCAAGAATTATGCCTCGAAAGCGTAAGTCTAATCTTTCCCAAAGCTCTAATAAAGCTCGAGCTATGAAAGTAGCTAGACATTTGCCTTTCTTTACTCTATCGCCAACATTTCGCTATGTTTTTCATTGAATCGCCATTATAATTTAAGAAACGGCGTTGCTTGCGAATATTACAATTTTAACATAAAATAAATACAACAGAAAATAATATTAATGTATTACACTTTCGGATATAAATTATTTACACTATTTTTAACGTTGATTACACAAAATTTGTAACAATGTGTTACTTTTGCTGAGCAGAGATCAGCTTAGGAAGGTATTTTCAAAAATCGACCCTCAAGAGAGTTGCGGGGAGTTATAAATAAAAAAAAAAATGTTTTTCATCAGCTATTAGATCTACAGACTTAAAATTTAATAGCAAAGTTATATATTATTTTTCTTCTTCCCCTCTTCTTTTTTTTGTTCAGTTAAGTTATGCAAAACAGTTTTTTTGTTGTTGTTTAATTTGCAATTCACGTAAAATCAACTCATTAAAAACTTCTTTATTCTTCAATCTGTATTGTTTAATTTTTCAGTTCACCCGTGCGAAGAACTGGTATATACCAGCTAGTATTATATAAGAGAACATTAAACGTTTTATCTTTATATATATACTTACTAGATAGTAAATATTTTATTGTTTACTATCTCGGGTTCCACGAGTTAGTTAGCACAATGTCTTGAAAAACTAAATAGTTTCCTAATGGAAAATGCACCTTTTTACATTTGTGGAATACACTTGTAATGAAGGAAAGGGAACAACATAATCACACAACAGAGTTGATATTAAAATTTAAATTTAAGCAAGAACAGCTTCTAAGTTTTAGGTTGCAAATTTTTTCTCTCATGCAAAATATGCAGGATTTCTCACACAGCCATAAACATTTTAATGCCATTCAGAATATTTTGTTTAAGATAAAGTTATTTCTGAAAGTAAGTGGCTACAAAAACAAAGTTTAAAAACAAATTAAATTCATAATATGTGATGCGATTGCGTTTAATCTGAATGGACATAGACTTCGACAGATTGTGCAAAAAATACTAGCATGCATCCCAGTTACTAAATATAATGCATGGTAGGTGACACACACTTGAATAACAAATTAATATTAATGAATAAATTATATATAAAAAATTAGATCAGAAATTTTTAATAATAATTAAAGTACTTTTTTTTATTTGCCATTGCATAAATTGCTTATAATACATTTGTGTTGACCTACTTTAAATATTATTTTAAGATACACTCTTCGAAGTATGTGTATAGAATGGGGTTCCACGAAAACACTTTTTAATTCTAGGGGTTCCGTAATTTGAAAAGTTTGAAGACTACTGCAGTACGCCACAACCTACATTTTAACTTCTCGATCTTAAGTTTGAGAAATAAATAGCATAAAAAAATCTTATGGATTTATCTCAATTCCTATATATTATTATTCATATTAATTTACTTAATATCTAATCAATTTTATTAACCCTTTCAAGGCCTTTCCTCCATTTTAAAACTGTGATTGTCGTATTTAATTACCGTAAAATTCGGCGTATAACGCGCACTTTTAACACAAAAATAAGATCGAAATTTAGGGGTACACGTTATACGCCGAGTATAAAAATGAGAGCTTTAAAAAATGAGTATAAAAAAAAATTTGCTGCAATTGTCGAAATACTGTTTATTTAAAAGAAATAACATACCTTATATGAACTTTCATTGTTGGAAAACATAAAAAGGCATTTTTTTTGACCATTTTAAGGCAAAAAACGTACACTGTTTCTTTTTAAAATTTAACCCATTCAGGCGATTTTTCAGGACCCATTTCCCCAAACACTTTCTGCTAGAATAGGCCATTTCGTTCCCTTTACATAAAGACATTTTTTTTTGGATTTTAAATTATTGTCATTTTTTTTTTCCCCCCCCTCATGGACTTTCCCAATATCAAACATCCTTGTGCAGCACGATTTATTTTCTTCTGAAAATTGAATCACTTAGATCTTGAAACCGGCACTGTGTTTTGTTTTTGTTTACCAGGACCCATCTTTACTGCTTGCTCTTTAAAGCGTATTCAATATTATTCATAGTATTGTATATACTACAGACAGCGAGCGTAAAAGTCTCGGCTTGTTCTAATTTTTTTAAAAAAATTAATCGTCCGCATCTTAAAACACAGAAAGGAAAAAAAGGAATCAATGTTTATAGAAAAGCGTGGGAACAATTTAGCCATGGCGCTGATTGGGCCCCCCCCCTTTTTGCGCTTGGATTGTATAATTCTAAAAGTATACTATTTTTCAAAAGAGTCGGGAATGTTTCATCCAATAAAAAATGACTTTAAAATATAAGAAAATTCACACGTACATTTAATTTTTCTCGAAAAAAAGGGGGTGCGGGTTATCGGCGAATAACCTAAAATTTAAAAAAATATACCTTGGAAATGGGGTCGTTATACGCCGCATCAATTATCCGCAATTATCCGCATTTTTTAGAGTGTCAAAGTGAGTGAAGGAGTGTTTATTAACAACGCACAAGAAAACAACACAAGGGCTTTTGGCGACAGATTTCGTAATTTTGAACCATGGCTTCGTGACGAGAACGATACCTTTTCTCCGAACTTCCACACCACACCAACAGGAGGACTTTGAGCTCCGATAGATTTACGTGTATCAGCCCATCAACACGGCGGGTCTTTACACGCACTAGGGTTCGAGCTCTTATGACACACCGACCACGAGTCCATGATCATGACTACTAGGCTACTGAGGCCACTACAAAATGCCAAAATAGAACATATGCCGAACCTAATTTCGTAAATGAGGGATTGAGTGAGTATTAACTTCGCACTCTTCAACTACTCGAGGTCTTTTGGTGACGGACCTCGTACTTTTGAAACATTGTCAAGCGACGAGGATGACACCTGAGTTGGCACCCCCTCCCCTTCCACACCCACAATAGGGGGGATGTTTGAGCCTGGCGTTTTAAAATTTTCATCCTCCCCCCCACGTCCGGTCTTCAGCGGGACAAAGGGTCGAACACGCACGCCGGCCAGACCCGTCACCGCGGCCACACATGATTTTGTAAACGGGAACAGTTAGGAGAAAAAATGTTGAATCAATTTGCACAATACTAAAACATTCATGAGTTGTATTCTATTTTGACGTGTAATAATATATTATATTGTTTTCTCAAGTGTTTTACATTATTCGGTAAGTCAGCGTTTCTCAAATTGTGGGACGCGCCCCCCTTGGGGGGCGTGACAACTCTGCGAGGGGGGCGCGAGCATGTTAAAAAGTCGAAAACAAAAGATTATTTTTAAAAAAATTATTAATTTACTGAAAGTAAACAAACAAAATACATTCTGACATAATAAAAATAAAATACACATTTACACTTATAAATATATTAGTGTTCTACGCAATATATTTTATAACTAATTTAACAATACTAATTTAAGTAAACGTTTATTAATTACTAGTGATACCATGAGCTTGTCATATATGTAATTAAAAACAAAAATTAACACTTATTTTGATAATTTGTACGGTTTATAATTAATCCCTTAATTGCCAATAAAAACTGATGCAATTCGCTTTCCAATACCAAAATTTTTCCAGTAGGCGCGTGTGATGTATTGAGGGGGGTAAAAAGCAAATAATCTGAAATAAGTAAATCCTTCCAAACATGTAAAGGTTCTTTTATTGCATTTTAAGGCCTTCGGAATAATTTTATGGATAGCAGGGACTGAAAAAAATCATACTTGGAAAAAACGTATATATACGTCCGGGGGGAAAACAACGCTTTTGGGTTGCGATACATTTAATTTCGCCGGGGGGCGCTTAAGAGGTTTAAGTCATATCGTAGTTTTGGCGTCAAAGTATAGTATTATCGAATTCAATATATTGCCATTGTATGGAGGGGGGCGCGATGAAAATTATGATTGAATATTGGGTCGCCAATATTGAAAGTTTGAGAAGCACTGCGATAAGTATAATTTTGTGCAAACAAAGTACATTTTTACAAATGAAAGCAAATGCCTGAAAAAAACTACACGTTGATCTAAATTGAATTCATACATTGTTATTGATTCTTCTTAAATGATTTTTATTTGTTTTAAATCTTAAAAAACACATGAAATAGACAGTTACATATTAATATTTTCTCTCAGCAACCTCATGATCTCGTAAGGGTTAAGTAAATTAAAATTTTGAAAAAAAATTAATTCATGTATTTTTTCTCATTTTATATTCATTAACAAAGTAATTGCATATGAATGATACCTGATTAACTTGAACTGATCCAGAAATCGACAAGGCAGGCTTTCACACAGAAATATTCAGAGTTAAATATTGTTATTTTAATAAGCAACCTTACACAGATCTCAGATTGAAAAATACAACAGAAGCCTCGACTCGAATGAATCGAAACTCTATTGACATGAAACTAACAACGTAACAGACGTAGAAAGTAATTGAAAGTTGCAGCTGAGCTAACTAGAAAACTCTTTAAATCCAGATTCACCGAATTCCAAAGTAAAACCAATATCATAGACAGTAACAGAAGAAGTGCAATATATCTTCACATTAAAAATCTCCGCATATGTGCCTACATTTCTAAATCAATATTGACTAGACAAAGAAAAATTTTTATCTTTGCTATTTTGTGTAGAAAAAAAATTGAGCCCCGAGAAAGAAAAAAATTAATGATAGAGGACGAGGAAGATCTATGCTATAAAAGTGATGAATTTTAAATATCTGATATTAAGCATTATTTTAGTAAAATAAGAATCAAAACTTTAAATGCCTTTTATGAAGATTGTACAGTAGCGCACACAGGAATTTTTAAAGGAGGAAAGGGGAAAGGGTTGAAAGTACTCTGTTCTCGTATCATGCTCCAATACGCCGCCCAACATATTCTTTTGATTTTGTCGATTTGGGAGGGGGCAGTAAAAAATTAATTATTGAACAAATAATTAACATTTATTAATAAAATTTAATTATTAATAAATAATTAAATTTTACATTATATATAAATAAGACTAGCTGCATGGCCCGGCGTTGCATGGGCTATCTCTACTTTTATAAACTTTCCCTTTCCTTCACAAAATCAGCACTTCTAATACTCTTTTTAAAAATGACTTCCATCCCCACCCCCCTCCGCTTATCCCGGCGTTGATCGGGCTTTTACCGAGTGTAGAACTTAAAATTTCCTGTTTCGAAATTTTTTCGCTTCTTTTCTTTGTCAAACAGGTTTATTTGCCCTCGGCATTGCACGAAAATTTTTAAATGCATACCATATGGTCATGGAAATTCCTCTTCCCCTCTCGCTATCAGAGCTCTCGAGTAAGTGAACAGTGGGACTTTAATATTCACTCACTCACTTTGCAACTTTTCAAACAAAAAAACTTTAAAAAAATAATGCTTAAATATTTCTCGCAAAAAGGGGAAAAAACGAAAAACACAATTTAAAAAAAAACCCGTAATTTTTAAGATATTTTATCAATCTTTGTACAGATTACGTATAATATTATTTTACACACGGAAAAAAAGTTTCGTGAGATTATTTTTATAAATAAAGAAGTTATTAAGTATTTAAATAAAATTTTGAGTATTTTTTGAAAAATCGTAAAAAAACAGTTTTTGACATTTAATTTTTTAAATAACTGATTCTAAAACTGAAAAGCATGAACTTTTTTAGTGTAAAATATTTTTTTCATTAGCGCGAAAGAAAATGCAAGTTGAATGATTTAGAAATCATTTTAATAAAAACGTATCGATTTTGACTCATTTTAAAAAAAATCTTAAAAAATTGAAAATATAGCTATTTTGTAAAATAAATTATACCGTATCGTGTGGCGAAGTTTATGATCTTTCCGAATCTGTAATTATTTTTTTTGTTTGAGTCTCATGAAAAAAATTAGATCGCGTTTTAAAAACGTCCGAAAAAAAAGAAGTTCTGAATTTTTGAACTTGGCCCCTGGCGGTGAAAAATGACACTAATTATGCGTTTTAAGGTTTTTAGTTAATATATTTTTAACTAATTGGAATATCGGAATATAAATGGGGTAAAACGGATTCCTCGGATCATTCCCCTTTTTTTTTTTTTGGTACCTTTGACGAGTTTCTGCTTTGTGCGGTTCGTGAGAAGATAGGGTCCCATACACGTATAGATAGGTTTGTTTACCTATGAATTTTAATAATGTAGATTATAATCAATCGAAAAAATATTCAAGGGCTATGGGGTGGGGTCTGGACCCAGGGACCTCCCCTCCCCTTGAATGCACCCCTGTATGTTTAATATAATGCATTATTCGAAAAAAACCTATGTTTCTATGAATATTGATTTTTTTTTTCCGGCCCACCTAAAAATAAACCTTGTTTGTTTGGCCCAAGTTAGCCTCTCTCTCTATTCTAATGCGTGAACTTGCTGCTCATTTTTAAGATAAAAACGGATTTAAAAGACTTCAACCTTATTACATAAAAGTTCTTTCAATGAAGATGTTTTACCCACGTGATAAGCCTGAAACGTAGGGGATGATGGAGTTGTGACCTTGGACCCTCTTTTATCGCAGCCAGAGACTTCCTTTCTATTATCCTCTCACTCAGATAGTAATTATGAAAATTTCTAAAATATGAATATGTATGAAAAAATGCAATAAAGGAAGAAATGTTTCAACATAAACAGTAATATAAGCTTAAATCTAATTTTAGCCAAAGCTCTCACCAAAGCTTAACCTAATTTTAAAAAATGAAAAAGAATTATTTGTTTTGAACATTATCTCTCTCTATATAAAAAAAAATTCGCGATGATGTAATAAATTCATTTATTTATCACGCACAAGAGAACAATAATAAAAAGGCGGTAAGTCCTGTTCAATATTATGGTAACAAATTATGTTATTCTACAGCAGAAGTCTTCGAACTTTTTCAGCTCACGGAACTTTTAAAACTTGAAGGTGCTTTCGTGTGGAACCCCTAGAATTAGAAAGTATTTTCGTGGAACCCAATTCCATAACATACTTCGAAGAATATATCTCAAAATAATATTTAAAGTAAATCAACATGTTATAGGTACTTTATGTAAAAGCAATTAAAAAATTTTTGTATTTATTATTAAAAAATTCCAATCTAATTTTTTAATATAATTTACTCATTAATAATATTAATTAATTAGTTAATAGTATTAATTTGTGATCATATTCATGAATTATATTTAGTAACTGGGATATGTGCTTCTTTTATTCCTCACAAAGTGTCGATGTCGAGGTCAATTGAGATTAAGTACAATAACATTACATATTCTGAGATTTATTTGTTTTATACTTCGTATTTGTAGTCACAACGTTGAGAAACATATTTCACTTAAGGTATCCGACTACGTTCGGAACCGTGAATTTAAAAAAGCGTATAAATGGATAATTGTCATGATGTTTAGTGTCACTTAGATTAGAATACATGTATAAAATTCTCTTAAGGACATTTTGACAATAAAAAAAATTATTTAAATACAATATTTGGCAAAAAATTATAAGAATAAACTTTTTTCAAAGTTCTCTTTTATAAAATCTTCTAAAATAATTATAGTGTGTGTGTGCGCGCTTACATAAGTAAAGACTTCTCAGGTCTGACCTATTTTTTTTAAAATTCACAACTTTTCAGAAATTACAACAATTGAAATAATATATGGTTTTTTCTTAAAATTGCTCCCTTTGTTGTCGTAAAACATGGATAAAATTTAAGTTAATATATTTCAAAAGTCTAGTTGAGCTCTGTACAGAGGTTGAGCTATAACACAATTTCATAAATAAAACATTTTTAAAAAGGAGAATATTTTTGAAAATGGGTCATTCTATGTTCATTTTTGTCAAATATTGTACTTAAGTATATATAATTTTTTATAGTAATACTATTCCTAAAACAATTTTATATACATTTTATAATCTTAAGTGACACTAAATATCATAAATATTATTCATTTATACGCTTTTGCAAGACCATGGTTCCGAACGTAGTCGGATACCTTAAGGTATCCTACTACTTGCGACAACTTTTTTTGAAAAAAATGGAGATATGAGGATTTTTTTTTTTTTTGTGATTTTTAGATTTATTTAGTATATTTTAAGGAAAAAGTCCTAAAATTGTAAACAGAAAAAAATTATTATTAAAATGAGAAAAAACTGGTGAAAATGTACAAAAAATTGCATAAACGGGGCCAGCTCTGTACAAAAATTTTATGAGCAAATTCTCAATTTTTCAACTTTGATGTGGTACTTTGTTATTCCTGTTTGAAATGACCTTCAGGATAAGAGATATTTTAATTTTTACAAAAACTAGAGCACTTTATCTTAGTGATTATATGAAATTGCTTAAAAAAAACAGTGATTATATTCACGTAAAGGACTGTACACAAAAAATTTCAATAAATTATTTTCAAAACTGTTTCAGCAATCGCCGTCCCCATTTGAGCTTTCCGAAAAAAACACATTTCGAGTAAAACGCATTTCAAAGTTTGACATCTTGTGTAAAGTTATGGCATCTGCTTTTACTAAAACACCTGCAGTTTTTGTTCTAGTGAATGGAAAATAAAAAATTTGGTATTTTTATTGAAAATAAGATGGCCTATAAAATAAAATCATAAGAAAAATTTGTCAATTTTTGAAAAAAATCATGATTTTAGGGTAGTTGGATACCTTAAACACAATGTTCTGAATGGCACATTAAAATGTTTATAGCTGTGTGAGGAATCTTGTGTACTTATGCACGAATTTTCAACCTAAAATTTGGAGAAGCTGTTCTCGCTTAAATTTAGATTTTAACATCGAATTTGTTGATATGTTGTTTCCTCTCCTTCGTCATATGTGTCTTTTCCACAAATGAAAAAAGGTGATTTTCCATTAGAAAACTATTTAGTTTTTCAAGACATTGTGCTAACTGACTAGTATAAAATTTTCTCGTGGAATACTAGATAGTAAACAGTAGAATATTCACAATCTGGTAGGAGGTATATTTTTAAAGATAAAATGTTTGTTTTAATATTCTATTATTATATTATAATAAAAGATTGAAAAGTGTTGCAAAATAATGTTGTTATATATATTTCAATTTTAATGAAATGGGGGGGATGAGCTTTAGATTCTTGTAACTATACAAACTACATAGGGAACGTTAATTCATTTTGCATACATATTTATTTCTTCTCCGATTTTTTATTGTGACTCGTGGAAATCCTGGGAATGCATTATGGAACCTCATGTTTCTGTGGAACACAGTTTGAAGACCACTGTTCTACAGTATCCACCTGAATATTTAGTACCACTAACTCCATCAGGAATGCCACCCGCTAAATTGAATTGTAAATTAGGCTGTATAGTTAAGCTCTGAAGAAATTTACGTACAGAAGACCCGCTTATAACGCGGGGTATACGTTCCATCAAAGTAGAGCGTAATATGAAACAGCGTTAAAAGAGGTTATCTCATCATGTAAATAATGGGGTTAGGGGAAGATGGATAGAAAATTGGTCAGGTATTTTACCATTAAATTTACTATGTTTTTTATAACAATAAAATAAAAATTTATTTCTTACACATATAGAAACATAATAAACGAATATTCATATAAAATAAATAAAATTCTAAGTCAGTATGTTCACATTTCAGATCATTCAGTCTCTTCTGTATTTCCAATTTTCTGCCATCTTATTAAGAAGGTAGATTAGCTGAATGGCATTTTGCGTTCAGTTTCGTCGTCAATCCTTATTGAAAGTCGTTTTTCGATTTCTTCTATTGTATTATTTCTAGAACGGGTAGTTCTAGTTGCAGAGCTTGTCGCAGTTGCAGTTACCGATGACAGTATTTTTTTTAATTCTTATTGTTGAAGTTTCCAAATTCAAAGCAGCACCAATTTGAGATTGACGCTCATCAGTATCTAATCTTCTAATCACTTGCATTTAAATTTCTAGTGGAATGCTTTTTTTATGCTTTATTTTCGTGTTTTTTATTATCATCCATGATAAAAACTAAAAATCATAATATTTGTCACTATAGGAATCGTTATATTATATAAATTTATACTTACAAGACCTAGATACTTATAACCCCGGAAAGAAGAAACACAGATAAACTGCTTGGGATATGGGGAAGCCTAACGCTGCGTGCTATTTCGGGGAATCCCACAATTTAAATAAAAGAGCGTTAAACCGAAACAGCGTTAAGCGGGATCTTACTGTATTACTTGAAAAATATCCAGAAGAATGTACAGCAGTGAGAAATTTTATCAGAAATAAGAAAGGTGAAATTGTATGCATACCAAGAATCACACTGGACACTCGAAGGGACGTGAATATGCCATTCGCACAGAAGCGTATGCAATACCCTGTAGATTGGCATTTGCCATGACTGTTAATAAATCATAGGGCAGAGTTTTGAAAAAGACGGTTTACGCGTAAGAATACAAATTTACTAACACAATTTTTGTGGTTGTTTCGATGGTGGGAGAAGCCAAATCAAGGAAAAGAAATTCATCATTAGGAGAAAAGGTGAAGGAAAATTGTCGTTAAAAACGTAGTTGAAGCAAAAAATGCAAGATGGTTTAAGTTCATTTTTTTCCCTTTGCACAATTTTGGGGAGGGCACCTGGGTGTTGGTTCAGAGGCCCTGATCGGCAGCCCTCGGCCACCCAAACCTCACGGCAAAGGGGCTTGATGCCTGGAGCCCAGCTTTGAGCACTCAGTGCGTCTTTTCATTACCCTATCCTTTTGGGGGGCCCTTGGGGCCCGAGGCTCAACCTCTTTTCCAAACCAAACCCAAGAGTGAAAGGCGTGAACGAAAAGTTTGTTCCCAAATGAAGGAACTTTTAAAAACCCAGAAGTTAGGGGGGAAGCGGTTGGAAGCTTAAATTTGGGGAATGTTAATTTGAAATTTTAAAAACCCTGATTCAAGCGTGAAGAGGTTTAAAAAAGATTAAGTGACAGCTAACAGAAGTTATTCATGACATAGAGCCATTAGGTCAAGGTGCATACCATTGCACTCCAGTAAAAACGCAACTTCCATTGAGATTGGATTGGTCTATCGAAATTAAGGTAGGATTGACTATTTAATATTAGGATCTGTGATAGTATTGGAATTGAGTTTAGGCGAGTTAGTTATTGATATGGCCCGGGGTTTGTTATTTCGGTATTATTATATTGTGTGTTTATCATCGTAGATTCTCTCCTATATTTTATTATTATCTAATCTGTTTTTAAGTTTTAAGATCTTAATAAAGTCAAAAAGATCATGGCCCCTCTTTCTTTCTTATTCCTACACCTCTAGTCCGCTGATAATCAAGGGGGAAAAGGGGGCCCCCAAGGGGGGGAACTTAAGGCTATTTAAGACCCCCCCTGCCGGGCCTACATTTACAAACATCCATGCTTCCCGGATTCGAACCCCGGCCCCCGGCACAGCAGGCAGCGTCGCTGTCACAACGGGTGGGCGACATAATACGAAATTACAGTTTTTTTTGAGCAACAATGGTAAACAGTTGTATATTTGTACAATGAAGGTTGGTCACCGTTAGGCGGTAAGTCCTGCCTTTCCTGTTTTCAAAAATCTATTAATAGCTATTTTCTGGCTCTGCAAAGAAGTAACGATTTTTTATTGAATTAATTATTCTTGAGGAAATCTATATATCTGCCTTAGATAGGGTAGTTTTTTTAAGATTCAAAAATCTGAATGATAAATTTATATTAAGGTATCCGACTACGTTCGGAACCATGATTTTAAAAAAGCGCATAAATGGATAATTTTCATGATATTTAGTGTCACTTAGTAGATATATATGTAAAAATTGTTGGAAGATATTTTGACAAAAATTAGTTGAATACAATATTTTGGAAAAAAATTAACTTAGAATAACCTTTTTCAAAATGTTCTCCTTCATGAAAAATGCTTCAAAAAATAAATGTGTGTGTGTGTGTGTGTGTGTGTGTGTGTGTGTGTGTGTGTGTGTGTGTTTTGGTGTGTGTGTGTGTGTGTGTGTGTGTGGTGTGTGTGTGTGTGTGTGTGTGTGTGTGTGTGTGTGTGTGTGTGTGTGTGTGTGTGTGTGTGTGTGTGTGTGTGTGTGTGTGTGTGTGTGTGTGTGTGTGTGTGTGTGTGGTGTGTGTGTGTGGTGTGTGTGTGTGTGTGTGTGTGTGGTGTGTGTGTGTGTGTGTGTGTGTGTGTGTGTGTTGGTGTGTGTGTGTGTGTGTGTTTTGGGTTGTGTGTGTGTGTGTGTGTGTGTGTGTGTGTGTGTGTGTGTGTTTTGTGTGTGTGTGTGTGTGTGTGTGTGTGTGTGTGTGTGTGTGTGTGTGTGTGTGTGTGTGTGTGTGTGTGTGTGTGTGTGTGTGTGTGTGTACTGATATAAAGTAAAGACTTCTCCAGAGAGTCTGAAATATTTTTTTTGAAAAATTCACATTATTTTCAGAGTTACGACCCATTGAATTAATTATCGGTGTTTTTTTCTTAAAATTTCTCTCCTCTGTTGTCGTAAAACATGGATAAACCCACTTCTAAGTTATATATTTCAAAAATTCTAGTTGAGCTTCTGTGTAGAGGTCTGAGCTATAGACAGGCAAAATATTATTATAATAGAAGCATTTTTCATAAAAAGAGAATATTTTGAAAATGGGTCATTCTATGTTCCTTTTTTGTCAAAATATATTGCACTTAAATAATTTTTTAATGTGATAATATTCTTTAAAAAGTTTTATATACATTTTCTAATCTAAGTGACACTAAATATCATAAATATTATCCATTTATACACTTTTGCAAAATCACGGTTCCGAGCGTAGTCGGATACCTTAATTTTGCTTTGACATATTTACAAACATTCATATTTTAAATTCTATAAATTTCTTACAATCACGCAGCTGGATTATTTACATCAAGTAGTTTGCTTATTTCATTGTATCACATAGTTCATCAAAAAAAAAAGAAAGAAAGAAAAGAAAGAAACTTAAGAAGTTGGTTGAGATAAGATAAAACAAATCTTCCCGGTGCCAAGTAGCCTCCAAGGTCATTTAGTACTTTCAAATCTATGCAATTCGTGTATTTTAATTAAACATTAAGGATTGGTAAGATTATTGGAAGCTATTTTCAAAACATTTTGTTTCTTAACTTTCTTATTTATGCACATAATAAAATTCTCATTGAGATTTTTTCATTTCGATTATTTTCCTCCCCCGTGAAGTTATCCAAGATATTACTGAAAAATAAGCTCTAAACATATTTTTCACACATACAATTTCAAAATAATACTCAGAGGATTCAATTAATATGAATAGAATCCCCTTTATAAAAGGGGGGAAATACCCGTTTCCCGAAGGGAAACTGAAACTCCTTTTTTTTTTCAGTCCCACCGGCTGAGAATCCACAAATTCCTAAAAGGAAGCTACGTTAAACCGAAACAGCGTTAAGGATCTTACTGTATTACTTGAAAAAAATATCAGAAGAATGTACAGCAGTGAAATTTTTATCAGAAGCAAAGAAAGGGTATGAAATTGTATGTACACCAGGATCACACACTATGGACAGCGCTCCTTTGAAGGGACGTGAATATGCCATTCGTACGAAGCGTATGCAATACCCACCATAAAGATTGGCATTTTGCGTGACAATAAATCGCAGGGAGCGAGTTTTGAAAAAAGACGGTTTGCAGCGTAAGAAAAAGAGTTACGTAACACGTATTTGCTGTTGTTGTTACTGATGCCTCGATCGGCAAGAAATGACCAAAATCAAGGGTACGAAATTCATCATGGCAAAGGCTAGAAGTGACGCCTGTGTCGTTAGCCGTAACTTTGAGGCACCATGCATGTGACAGCGAAGTGCGATTTGGCTCGTTTCCACCCCAATTTTGGGGGCACCTGGGGGTGGTCAGAGAGAATCACCTCTCTTCCCCTTCCACACCCAATAACCTCACACACGGGGAAGGACTTGCGCCTGGGGCAGCTTTGGCGTGAGGCTTGGGCTCACGCGTCTTTCATTAACGCATATCCTTTGGTTCTTTGGGCCAAATTAATGGCAACTCTTGCCAACCAAACCCCAAAGTGAAAGCGCGTGAAGAAGATGCAAATTAAGGAAGCTTTTTAAATATCAGAAGTTAGAGTAAGCGGTGTGAATTTGGGGAATGTTATGATAAATCAACGATTCAAGCGTGAGAAGAGGTTTTAGAAAGAAATTAAGTGATAGCTAACAGGGATTATTCATGTCATAGAAGCGTATTATTAGGTCCGAGTGCATGCCATTGCACTCAGTAAAGACGCAGCTTCCGTGGGGATTGGATTGGTCTATCATGAAATTAAGGTAAGGATTGATATTTAATATTAGGATCTGTGATAGTATTGGAATTGAGTTTAGGCCGAGTTAAGTTATTGATAGAAGGGGTCGGGTTACGTTATTTCGGTACATTATATTATCGACAATTCGTGTTTTATACTCATCGTAGATTCTCTCCCTTATATTGTTATTATCTAATCTGACTTTAGAGGTTTAAGATCTTAATAAAGTCGAAGTAGATAAAACAATTCACTTCTAATCCTTTCATTATTCACTACACCTCTAGTTCTCGCTGATTAATCAAGGAGAGGCACCGAGGGGGCAACCTACGGAAGCGGCTAAAGTACCCCCATGCCGCGAAGGCACTATACATTACAAACATCTATCTGTGCTACTCGGAATTCCGAACTGAGCCCTACTACGGCTGCTTGATACTTCAGTCACTACTGGACGTTGGGCGACACACTAATACATGTAAATTACGGTTTTACGAGCCGCAATAGTGCGAAGCAGTTGGCAAATTATACTCTATATGTACAGCAGAAGGGTTAGGAGTCAGCCATTATGGAAGGCGGATGGGGGTCCTGCCTTCTCTAATTTTCAAAAATTTCTGTAATGGCCTATTTTTGGCTCTGCAAAGCGCGATTTTTTATTGAATTAATTATTCTTGAGGAAATCTATATATATCTGCTTTAAATACGGGTAGTTTTAAAGATTCAAAATCTGAACGTCTCTAAATTTATATTAGGAGTATCAAACTACGTTCGGAACCGCATGATTTTAAAAAGGGGGCATAAATGGATAATTTTTCCTTGATGTTTTGGTATGCTTGATTAAGAATACATGTAAAATAAGATTGTTAAGGACATTTTTGACGAAATATTTAAATACTATTTCGGCAAAAAAGAATGTACTTAGAATAACCTTTTTTTTTCAAATGTTCTCCTTTTATGAAAAATGCTTCTAAAATAATAATATTTTTGTGTGCTGTGATGTAAAGTTAAGACTTTCAGAGAGTCTGAACTATTTTTTTTTTTTTTTTGAAAATTCACATTATTTTCAGAGTTACGGCCATTGAAATAATGAGTATCGGCGTTTTCTTAAAATTCTCCCCTCTGTTGTCGTAAAACATGGACTAGCCACGCTTCTAGGGTTATATATTTTCAAAAATTCTAGTTGAGCCTCTGTACAGAGGTCCCAGGCACAGGCGAAATATTATTATAATGAAGCTTTTTTTCACAAAGAGAATATTTTGAAAATGGGTCATTCTTTGCATTTCTGCATTTTTGTCAAAATATTGTACTTAAATAACTTTTATTGTAATATTCTTAAAAAAAGAAATTTTATATAATTTTCTAATCTAAGTGACACTAAATATATACAATGTATCCATTTATACGCTTTTTTCAAAATCTACGGTTTCAAAGGCGTAATGATTACCTTAATTTTTCTTTGACATATTTACAAATTCATATTTTAAGTTTTATGAATTTCTTACAATCGCAGCTGGATTATTTGCATCAGTAGTTATTTATTTCATTGTATCACATAGTTCGTAAAAAAAAAATTAAGAAGTTGATTTGAGATAAAGATAAAACATATTTCCCGATGTCAAGTAGCCTCCAAAAGGTAATTTTAGTACTTTCAAATCATATAAATTCGTGTATTCAAATTAAACGGCTAAAGATTATTGCAAAAGATTAATGGAAGTTATTTTCAAAACATTTTGTTTCTTAACTTTCTTATTTATGCACATAATAAAATTCCTTGAGATTTTCATTTCGATTATTTTCCTCCCCCGTGAAGTTATCCAAGATATTACTGAAAAATAAGCGTTGAACATATTTTTCACACATACAATCAAAATAATATTCACAGGAGATTCAAATAATATGAATAGAATCACCGATGATAAAGTTGGGGAAGTACCTGTTTCCCGAAGGGAAACTCGAAACTCCTGTCATGGGTTATTTTGAGTTACATGGTTTCAGCTTTGCCTTAGCCCAGTGAAGTTACCGGCTCAAAGCGACCCCATGTTCAATCCTGGTCTCACATAGCGCCTCCCTCATACATTAACTTTATATATTGAATTCAATATGCCTTTGAAGCCCTAAAACTGCGAAACGACATTAACTTCTTAAGCACTGCGTATATAAACGTCTACTAAGCTAAAAGCATTTATTTCCTTGGGCGTATATATACGTCTTGCCAATGCGATCTTTTCAGTGCGAGTGATATCCATAAAATTGACTTCCGAAGGCTTTGGAATGCAAAAAGGACCTTGACAGTGTTTACCCAAGGGATTTACGTATTTCAGATTGACGCTCTTTATGCACTCCCTCCCCAATACATCACATACGCGCTATCTACGCGAGAAGAAGCAGTTGGCATTGGGAAAGCAATCGGCTGCTTCTTATCAGTCGGTACAATTTTGTTTTTAATTACCACATTGTGATAGCCCAGCATACAGGTGCTGGTAATTAATAAACATAACTTAAACTAGGACTATTAAATTAATTAGAAATATATTATGTACAGCACTGATACATTTTATAAGTATAATGTGTGTCCAGGTAAGTAGCCTACTTTTAAACCATATGTCAGAAGTTATTTTGTTTGTCTACTTTCTGTAAATTAATAATTTTTTAAATATTTTTTTTTACTTTTCAATATGCTTGCGCCCCCCTCAATGGGGATTTATCACACCCCCAAGGGGAGAGGCGCCCCCTGATTTGAAACGCTGTATGCTCTTCTTAGCCCTTTAATGCATTTTATGCTAGTAAAATTAAGAAGAAAATATAACATTATTAAAGAAAAAATACATTAGGATAAAAATAATACATTATAAATTATATGATTATTGAATAAGACTATATTAATAAAATGCTTTTCTCATTTATTTTTAAGGAATCTTCTTAAACACAAGTACCGAGCTATATTCTTTTAGAATATACTATTATCTTAATTATACATGATATTTTACAAGAATCATTATCTTGTCTACAATCTTTACTAGAACTATATTTTATACTAAACATTTACATATTTAATTTCAATCATTAAATGATGTGTGTATAGTCCATTACACAAGAACATCGACGGGCAATCAACGGCCAACCTAGAGGTGCTATCTGGCCCATACTTTCAGAATTTGAGCAATTACTTGTATATATCACTTAAAAGTTTTTTAAATTCATTTTAAAAGAATTAGCTTCATTTTGCACTGCAAAAACTTCATAGAAATGCAATTTGTTTTTCATGCGAAATATAGCTGTGAGAATTTATATAAAATCTAAATTGTATAACTTTTGCAGTAAACAAATGGAACACGATTTAATAAATATACATAAAATTATTGAAATAGGCGTACTTCCTTTTAAATACAAATTGAAAAAAATGGGGAGGGGGACCAAGAAACAGAAAATCACATCTCCATTCACCGCATTCTTATTCATCATTTGTAGTTGTTACTTATCCCTCTAAAAAAGGAAAGCCTAAACTCAATGGCGTAATGTATATCCCTGCAACCCCAGCATCACGCTGTTCAGGATTCTAGGGCACCCAAAGCCTGACTGACGTCAAGTACGTATTTAACCAATTTATAAAATATTAAAGGTAAATTCTCACTTTGCAGGGAAGCCCTAATATTCTTCGTTACGCCACTGCCTACACCAAATCCAAAAGACTACGTCGCACAAGTTGTTCGATAATCCTCTCCTGCTCAACCATCAAATGCCTCTAGGAGACATGCCTCCAAACAAGCAAGAAGACAAAAGCTCTGGTAGGGAGGGAACAGGAACACGGAGGAAAAATCCTTTCACCATTCTAGAACTTCATAGGGGTATCAAATGTCTACTTCTAAACCTCTCCAAGGCCGATTAGATAGCCCTGGGGCTACTGTACTACAGAGATAGCTCTGGGCGAATAGCAACATACCAGTGATGATCTGGCGGGAGGCGCCATTTGGATAGTAACTTACTTTTACGGAGGGAGTAGATTTCCAAAGGGGTTAGATCTGCAGAATTAGTGATTGGAAGATTACATCCATTTCTTGCAAGTGTATCTGCAGTCTCATTAGCGTACATCCCAACGTCGGAAGGGATCCACTGGAGGTATAGTGATTTGCTAGAACCGCGAATCCAGAGAGAAGTACTAAAATATCCTGGTCAGGTTTATCATAAATTTTCGGCTTTTCTTTAGATATTGTATAGCACTTCTACTGTGAGTCAATATCCAAATATTGCATTTATCGGTTGTAACGGTATACTCCATAGCCTTACCAATAGCTATTATTTCTGACCTAAAACAAAGCAAAAGTCAGGGTTTCGGATACTAAATTTCCCCCCTAATGAAGACACCACTTCCTGCTCTACCATCTTCAAATTTGCTGCAATCCGTATAGACAGTCAACGCGTCAAGAGTGAGTTTGGTGTTTTATGGCGCAAAAGCCAGTTTTGGCTGTACTGCGCCAAACATTCATAGGTCTGTGGTCTGGATGGGAAAAGAAGAAAAGGAGAAATTGGATGACAAGATGGAGGGTCGAAAATAGAGAAGGATCACTGGGGTATCCCGGAGTCGTGACACCCGTGTTTACCAAAGATAGTAAACCCTTGGGAAAAGGAAAAGATCACTAGAGTACCTCGGGATTGTGACACCCGTACCCAACCAAAGAAGGTGGGCCCTGAGGGGCAAAGAGTCAAGAGGGATATCATTTATGATCTCTGGGGCCAAATGTTTTAAAAGAATTGATCTTCCTGCTTACTTGTCTAAAATGTCATTGAAACGAATATGCTCCAATGATACCGTAGGAGGTAAACAACTAAAAGTCAATGTGATAGAACAACCCTAAAATTCATAAAATCATGTTTTCACACATAATCTAGTGGGTTGTCTCTCTTTAATAGTTGGTTACTTGTACAATTTAAAACGAAGCTAGAAGTCCTGTTAAAATCACCTAAGCTCGTCAGCTTATTAAAATATCTAAAAGAGTTCATCTTAAATCTTGTAGACAAAGGTATGATGTCAGCTTCGTGTAAAACCACTTCACTTGGACAGTTGTTCCTCAGCTCTGTGACTATTCTTGCAGCACTAAGTTGGACTCTGTCTAACACCTTTAATTTTTTATTGATTAAATACATGTGACGTTATAGTCACATGATGACTGAGTCACGTGTTTTCAGCCAATCAGTTCATAAATTAATGCGACGTCATAATTATGTCATAAATATAATCACGCGTTTCCAGTCAATTAGTTCATGTACTTCACTGTTGCCAACTTTTGCTTTTTGCAGAAACTTTCTTTTAGAAAGTACATATTTGTCAACGATATATGCACATATTTATTATTTATTATTTATGCAAAATGCACTTAATTTAAAAGTATTCGTATAATGTAAGGTTTTTTTTAATTTTGAAAACTGTTTGAAGAATTTTTCCCGTAAAACTCTTCACCCAATCATAAAATTTTTTAAATGTTATCTAAACTTTAAAAGTTAAAAACAACTAGTATGTCGTTTTTTTTAATAAATTTTGGGAAACACGTAATTGCCTTTATCATGTTGACCATCATGAATTTGGTCCTTAAAAAACAATTAAAAAATTTTCCGTGCCCCCCAAAAATTATTACAGGGGCTCACAGAAGAAATTTTCACACATTAAAAAGGGAATAAAGGGGAAAACTTTCCCTTTTTTGGGTTAAAAAAGGATTACAAATATTTACAAAAAAATTCCCCCAAAGGAAAACTTTTAAAAAACACTTCTTTGGGGGAAAAAGTTTCTTGAAAATTTGGAGGCCCCAAATTTTTATTAATCCTTGAAAGCCAGTCTTAGGATGTTTTGTTCTCTTTCAAAATATCTTTTAAATTGGGAACCCCGAGGCTGTTTTTTAAAAATCAAATTTAACCCCAAAGGATGGAAAAAGAAACACTTTAAGTGATTTTTTAAAAATTCTTCTTGGGTCCCCAGTCTCTGCCAGAAATGTACTTTAATATATATCTGTAGTCTTTTTCTAGCCTTGTCTGCTATTTTTCCCCTTATGTTTTCTACCCGTTTATTTCAGGGGGTTTTTAAAGGGAAAAACCAAAAAAAGACAGTACTTTTTTATTTCAAAGGGCCCCTGGTTTTGCGAAATAGGTTTCCCGGACAATAGTTGTGGAGGATGTCGATTAGTAGTAAAGCAACAGCTGGTCGATTTTAACATTCATAATTTAAAATATGCATTATTTTTAATCTTCAATTTTAAATTAATAGATTATATTGGCCCATTAAAATTTTTATTTGTAGAGGGAGGGGGATTCCTAAGACGGTTTTTGCCCATTTCCCAGTCACTGCATTAAAACTAACTAAATCTAATGATTCATTTTTCAATTTGTTTTAAAATCCATTAGAATTTAAATTGAATTTCTCCGTACGCTTAAAATTTGTCGATATAAAATAAGCTTTAAATATATATATATATATATATATATTTGGTTTATTTATTAACAAGAACTTATTTTATTTGACATTATTTTTTTATTGGAAAAAAAAATAACTTTGGAAAAAGGACTAAAAATATATCTGGAATTTTGTGCTTAGTCTATACATTTTTTGCGAACGTTTTATATTTGGTGATATTATATATATATATAGCTTTATTTTTTTAAAATATTATTTTATACCAATTTTTATTAACTGAAATTAAAAGCTTGGAATATGTTTGCAATATTTTTTTAATTAAATCCGCTTAGTTACAGATTTTTCTATTTAAATAAAATGAAAATTAAGTTTTTTATCTATATCACACACACACACATTATTTTTATATATATTTATACATAAATTCTATAAAATCCTCCTATATTTATCACATGCTATTAAGCTCAAATGATCTTAGATATTTATTTTTCATTATAATTCTATTATTTTCATTATCAATAGATTATGATTAATTATGGATTTTTACATTTAAATAGAATGAGAGAAAATTAAGTTTTTGAATTATTTAATTAATAAACCTAATTTGTTCCACCCTTTTTATTTTTATGCATACATTTTATAGTACAATTCTCTCATTTTAATCAGATACTATAAGGCACAAATCATCTTAGGCATTTAATCTCCCCAAAACAGAATATTTTTGTAAATTATCAATATATTTTAATGCTTTTATAACGATGTAAAACTAGTTAATTGAAGATGTTGTTCCACAGTAAACATATAAATCTGTGTGAATATTTAAATTTACATCTTCACCAATTTGAAGTAGGTTGGCTATGATTTCCTTTAAACTGTTTAAAATAGATCAGATTATACGACACGGAAGAACGTCATTTTAGAATATCTCCAAAGTGAACAAAGAAAAAAAAAAAACTGATCACTCTCGATTGGACATCATTCATCATTTTCAATACGTCGTCGATCAAACCGAAATTGAATTTTAATCTAATAACGCAAGAAAATGTATGTCTTCCAAACATAACTAATGATTAATTGCTCCCAATGAAGATTGATTATAGTAACACATTAAGCCTAAAAACTAACATCTAGTCTTCTATCTTAAGTTTAGACACGGAAGCTCTAATGGTGTGTTTTATTTTAATCAGTGTGGGAAACCGTAGGACTGTCATAGGATGATGTACGGTGAAATTCTTTCACAATGTCAATTGTCAACATGTTCATTTCAAAACTTCTTCCAGAACTTTTTAGCAATCGTTTAAGTTTAGTGTTACTGTCAAACCAGCTGACATTTCAGCAAAAGGTCGGGACTAGTTTGACTGCAGAAACCAGAGCAGATTGGAATATTCATTATGCAAAAGATTTATCAAATATTCGAGAAACTAAACGAGACTGACACCAGGAAATGAAGACAAAGGACATAAATCATTAGTTAGAAACTGAAATTTAGGTCGAAGTCTGAAAGCGTCTTGTCCACTAAATTTGAGCAGTCAGAAATTTGCATGAAAATTTTGAGATTGTTTAAGAGGCGTCAAAATTGAGCAATTAGTACAATATATTCCAAAATTTTATAGGAATTATATTTGAAAAAATATTTAGAGAGTTAAATGAAAAACAGATTTCTTCAAACTAATTGGTTGCAGAAAAAAAAATTCACCACATTTTTATAACAAAATGAAATATATTCATTTTACTCTCGAAAACTGGACTAAGTAATAAGGCAAAAAGACTCAACTAAGTAATAAGAAATTCTTAACAGAATTTCTTATTACTTAGTCTTTTTCTTGAAATAATATTTCATCAGAATTTTTATATGCGTCCTAGAGTGACCTGTACAAAATATTTACTAAATGTTACCAATAATACACACAATTTTAAATTGTTTATACCAGTGCTTCTCAAATTTTCAATACTGGCCCCCTTTTCAATCACAATTTTTATCCGCCCCTTATACTTTAAATTTAAATTACTGAATGCAATAATAATGCACTTTGACGCTAAAGCTACAATACACGATCTTAATTATAAACCGTACAAATTAATAACATAAGTATTAAATTTTGTATATGTTACTTTTAAAAAAAAAAATTAAGTAATAGGAAAATTTATTATGTTATTTTCCTTTCTCTGTGATTTTTTAAATTGGAACATATTGCAAAAAGCGGTGGCTGCTAGAGACAAAATATAGATATCAGCTAAATATAGAAAAAGAACTCGAGGATCAATTTCTAAAAACTTTTTCTCTGCAAGGAAAAACCCATGGAGTCGCTAATACTTATTAAACATGTTCTTAATTCGGGATTAATAAGATAAGTATTAAATTTTTATATAAAGTTACTCTTAAGTAATATTATTTTAAAGTAAATGATATAATTTAAAGTAATGGTTAATTATGTTTTTTTTTCTTTTTTCTAATTTTTAAATTTAAACAGATTGAGAAATAATATTTAATTAAAGATTTATTTCCTTCAAAATCCCTTTCTAAAAGTACAAATGTCATTAAAAAAATAGCCTAATCTATGTTGCTCTTTATCTATCCATTCTTGGCATTCTCGCGAACGTTCATGTGAGTCTAGGCAACCTAACAGACGTCTGCATAAAACATGTAAAAATGCTTTGTACCTCGTACAATTCTAGTCAGTCTTGGTCGAATCGATTAGCTACCGAATTTCTCTTGAAGTACATTTCATAATTCACGCGTTAATTTATTCCACGGTATTAAGTTTTCGGCAGTGGATTAAACAAAATCACTAGATATATTTTTAAATCACACGAGCATTCGACGATAATAAAACATCAAAAAAGTACACTGACGAGGCAAATTGTAAGTTACGAATGTTTGGATCACTTTTCAAAATACTTCTGAAGGGCTCTCAACTGCAAAAAGAATCTTCATAGATTTCACATTCAGTGACAAAAAAAAAGGGCAATTTTTGAATAAATCACTTTTGAATTCTGGATAGAGGTGGATGTTTGAATTTTCTGCGAAAACAAAGCATTTCGTATACTATTACCATTAACATCATACCTTTGAATCGGATTTTCGCAATGGCTACTTTAAAGGGACAAATTAGATTTGAGCAAAATATCAAAAAATAAATCTGAGTGTCACTTTCCTAATTTACCCTTTCCCGAAAACTTTGCTCTGCAAAAAAGCCCAAGCCACTGATAATTATTAAACTTGTTCTTATACTGGCTGAAGTACCCACTCTTAACACGAGTTTTTTTTTTTAAAAAATGATAATCATTATTCTTGATATAATAGCTTAATTGTAAGGAGAGTAAAACCAAGTGCATGCCCAGTGTATACAAAAAATGTAAAATGATTTACTAAAATGAATACTCATATTATAAACGGTTTTGAATGAACTGTAATTTTAAGCCTTGCAAATTAGCATTTAGAATAAATGTTAAATTATAAAAGAATATAAAATTCTATGAATAACAATTGTGTTATTTTTTAATATTTAAAGCGAAAGCCGGGATCGGTTTGCACTCAATACTAACGTTAATGGTCATGAGGATGAAACACCCCAATTCTTTTATAATTATTTTCAATATACAAGATAAAAATCACAATTTCAGTGAATAATTTAAATAAAGAAAATATACTTACCTATTCAAAGGTTTTTCTATTTGTCTTTCATAATTTGAAAAATATCAATAAAACTGAACTAAATTGTTCCAAATGTGCGTGACCTTAATAAAGGACACAAACCCAGACATTTTTTACTAACATTACAGGAAAGTTTTTTTAAAGCAAAATTTCACATTTTTTCCCGTTAATGAATTTTAATGTCCTTTGATGATCGACAAATACCCTGTTGAACTTTTCTTGCTTTTTTCTTTTTGACGGGGGTGAAGTGCTTTTTGCGGTACACTTATGGCCATATTTTCTTAATAAGTTCTTAATGTGCTTTGAAAATTTTTCCTTTCGTTTCATGTTTATTGCTTTTCTCAAATTTACTTTCGCTAACAATTAATATGATTATTTCACAAGTGTTTCCCCTTGTTTGATAAAACTAATTTCCTTTAGAAAATGCCCAATTTTTTTTTTTATTTTTGCTCATTTACTTTATAAACCATAATGTCGTACAACATCACAATTAAAACTACTAAGTTATTCTAGGGAAAATGCAGCATGTTCAAGAAAATTTTTTGAAAAATAGGTGGTCTGCTGGGAACTCGGTCTAAACAAGTACCTTAAGTTTTTAAAAAACTTTTTCCCCTCCCAAAAGGAGATTTGTTATCAATTCATTTTGCCCCAAAAATGTCATATTAGGTTCTCTGTCAAGGTCTTGGTAAAAAAAACATTTTTCCCCACACAAAATCAACGATTTTTTATTATATGTTTCATTTCTCAAAAAAATAAATTTTGGGCCCAATTAATCCTTCAAAGGTGCTCAATATTTTTACCCATGTATCTAAAACTCTTTAAATTGGGAAAAAAAACGCAAAAATTATATTTTCCCCAAAAAAGGGATGCAGGTAACCCTACCCAAAGTTCGAAAGCCAGCAAAGTGATATTTTAGATTAAAAGAAACGTAAAAAAAAATTCTCATCGTAGGATTACAGAAAAACAAAAAAAATTTTTTTTTTATTTAGATGGGATCAAAGATAGCTAATGAGCGTTCAAAGTAGAATCTTTTTTTTTGACCTTTTTAAGATATATATATAAATCATATCAATGTAAATCTGTTTTTTTCATTATATCAGAAATATTTTGTTTTATTCAGTAAATTAATTTTTTTAACCTTTTATTTTCGATATGCTCGCGCCCCACAGTTTGAGAAACACTGGTTTATACTATTAAACACTTAAATGCATGGCAATATAGATCTGCATCGTATGTTTAAAACCTCACATCACTTGATGTAGCAACCTTTGCGCAGTGTTTTTTTAAATTTTACTTAAACTATTTTACCGTTGCAGAACACAACTAGAATTTTTGACAGTTTATTTCTGTATCTGTTACAACTTTTTATTGTTCGGGTACGGAAATTTTTTTTTGGGCGTTCAATTACTATTTGAAAAAAAGTAATAAAAACACAGAGGAAAAGTTGTTTTCGGTTGGAAATAAGATGAGAGCAGTGACGCACATAAGTCCGGGCCTGTACCCCTTTCCCATCGCCCTTGAATTTTTTCGACTGATTATAATTTTACGTATGTAGTACATAAAATTTAAGTATTTTTAATAATAATTTATATTATTAATTAATGATAATTACATATGTAATAATTTATTTTTTGCTTTTACAGTTTTTTGCTCTCGACAATCGACAAAATCAAAAGAAATGACTTGACGCCGTATTTGGGGGCATGATGCGAGAATGGAGGACTTTTGACTCCGGACACCCCTTAGAAAATTCCAGAGTAATCCACTGGGTAAGAGTAACAAATATTATTTATATTATATATACTGATAAATGTATACCAAAAAAGTGTAGTATCAATATGTTTATTAAAAATTTTGAAAAAAAAATCTTGTGAGTTTTTTTTTTACTTTTTACATTAACTACACCCATTTCCCAGTTGATTACAAATTTTATTTATTAAAAATAAGGATTCATGCATTTAAGGGTTACTTATTCACTGCATATTCTTTTAAAGATAATGATATGTTTCGTATAGAAACTTTAAGAAATTTTTAACTGTGTGTGCGTGCGTGTGTTTTTACATTCAACAATTATCAACTTTCAGTGGGTTCTTTTGACAAAATTTTGAAACGAATTAGAAAAAAAATACGGACAAAACACTAACGGACCACATGATGTCGCGTAGTTCTTACGCTGTGCGGAAAAATAAAGTGGGTCCAGGAACTAATGCCCGTACAGGACAAATCAAGCAAAAAAATAAATAATAAATAAATAAAATAAAAACATACATGTTTCATTTTATACATTAGTATGTTATCAATAGTCCTTTCCGGTACTTTTCTGTTTCGCCGGCACAAATCTCACCAGGTTGACTTTATTGCCGATAATACATACATAAAAACCACATATACACATAAAAAAATATTTCTCATTGGTGTTCCGTTCATTTTTGATGTATTATGAAAAAAACCGTTATTAATAAGAAAAGACCATGACTTGTTTTGAAATGTAGCGGTAAAAGGTTACCAGCGGGAATATTCCGTTTGGCGTCAGTTGTATCATTTTTTGCAAATTTATCGCCTGTGTTGGCGAAACGGAAAAGTACCTAATTTTCTGTCTTTAGTTAAATTCATTTCTGTATGTTCTTAGAACTATATAAAAGTTTATTTCTTATCTGTGACTGAAATTGTATTGCATTACTAATTTCATTTGATAAATCTTTTGTTGTTTTTTAAAAAAAATCCCATAACTGCATGTTTAAAACATGTAACGTAGTGGGTATTAGACTTCGTTTTACAAAACGATGTTCAACTGGCTTCTCTCACTGTGTCACCCAGTTTTAAAAATAATAGACCTCTAAATGTTTAAACTGAAGTTACGATAAGATGGATAAAATTTTTGCATCGGTGGTTCAGTGGTAGAATGCTCGCCTGCCAAGAGGGCGGTTAGATTCTGGCCGATGTAACGGCTAAATTTTTCCCTTCAGGGTGTTCTCCCTCAAAATTGGGGTGGAAACGAGCCCAATCGTACGGTCACCTGCATGGTGCTCAAAGCTTCGGATAACGACAGGCGGGAAATCTAGTCCTTAGCCATAATGAATTGAACATACAAACTAAACATCCACCATATTCGCCAGATCTCTCAATCATCCAGACTTCTTCCTATTCCACGACTCAAGCTCGCTTTGAATTGATTTATTGATTAAATATTAACGTCGCACTGTTCAGCTACACGAGGACTTTTGGCGACGGACCACGTACTTTTGAACCATGGTCAAGTGACGTGGACGACACCTGAGCTGGCACCCCCTCTCCAACTGCAAACACACCAACGGAGGACGTTTCAGTTCTCGACAGATTTAACGTGCATCGCTGCCCTACACGGCGGGTCTTTAGTGGTACTGGGCTCGAACTCGTGACAAGGCAAGCCACGATCCGATACCTATAACACTTGGCCACCGCGGCCACAACTCGCTTTGAAAGGAAAGAGATTTGACGATATTCCTGACATCCAACGAAACGTGACGAGCTTTTTGAACTCCATCCCAAAAGAAGACTTTTTGCAATGTTTCCGGGACATGTATAGCACATCTCAGTGGTGCATAGTTATGGGAGGTGACAATTTCGAGAGAGAAGGGAAGTAAGGTAACTTTTGTTAATATTTCATCTACGTTAATGTTACAGGACTATTCACCGAACTTTACTGTCAGAGGTGGTATATATATTCTATAACACTATATAGTCTACTTTATGAATCAATACAAAATTTACAATTTTTAATTATAAACGTAGGATTTTTATGAAAATTATTTCTTGCATGAATTTTGGGACACCCTATATTAAATCTTTCGAGTAAAATGAGTTTATTTGACTTTTTTTTTACTAACATCGCACTTCAAAGCAACAGCGTCCAACCGTGATGATAATTAGCTATGGACCTCGTAATTTGAAACCTTGGTCAAATAATGATCAGAATTGAAATGTTATAAAATGAACTACCAGAAATTATATTAATACGATTGCTCAGGTACTCTAAAGTGTTGCTTCCAAGTACGACGTTTATAAGCAATTAATCAATCAAGCACAAAAGTTTTGAATACCATACGTTTAACTCCCTATTAGTTTGTTATTTGTTTAATTTTTTTTAAAAAAATTCCTATCCATGTATTTTAAGTTAATCGAACTTTTATATTTTCTCAAAATCGTATGTGTATCTAAATATTAATTTTTTAATACGAATCAATTAGTAGAAAGGAAATTAATAAAAAATAGCAATGAAAATCTGTCGTAATTATCCATAACTTCGAAAAATATTTTACCAGGTCCTCTTTGGCTTAAAAGCTGTTTCAGTATGGCTTGATTGATTGATTGATTAAATATTAACGTCGCACTGTACAGCTACACTAGGGCTTTTGGCGACGGACCGCGTAATTTTGAACCATGGTTAAGTGACGTGGACGACACCTCAGCTGGCACCCCCCCTCTCCTAACTACCACACCACACCAACGGCAGGACATTTCAATTCTCGACAGATTTAACGTGCATCGCTGCCCTACACGGCGGGTCTTTAGTAGTACTGAGCTCGAACTCGTGACAAGACAGGCCACGATCCGATACCTATTCCACTCGGCTACCGCGGCCGTTTTAGTATGGCACTGGATGTTTTCTTAGTACAAGAATATAAATAACAAGATAAATACTCGCGACATTGGATAATACAGTAATACCCCGAGCTTAAACGATTTAAAAAAAAAAATACCTTAGATAACACAAATATAAAATCGCAAGCTGAAGTTATTTTGATATAGAAGACTTCATAAAAGCTAAAAAAGTATTTTGCCAGCTCAAAAATAAATAAATGAATAAAAATTTCCCGTAAACTTTCCTCGTAGCATGCTGATAATTTTTTTTTATTCCTTGTTTTGTTGAAAAATACGCTCATCGTTGAATCTATATTTTCTAAAAAAAAATTTGCTACTCTTATATATATATATATATTAAACTGAGGCCTTCTCTCTCTGTTAAATTCGCAACCGTCATTCGATCTTCTGATTGAATTGGGTCTAAAGACTCAAATTCTTCAATGTCTTGCTCGTGCATCTCGTGATCACAGTTGAGGCTTCTGAGCTCAACTGTCAGCCAATAATTTTGAAAATCCAGCCGTTCCTGAACTTCATCACTAGCCATTTTTAAATTTATTTTCCTGTCAAGATCGACATCTTCAATCTCTCTCTCTCTCACACACACAATACCAATTTCATTAGTTCTACCAATTTTTCTTTTCTCAAACAAAAGACGAATCAACAAGATTTGAAAATCCACAACTCCGAGTTCGCTTAAGTCGAAGTATTACAAAATATTTGGAAGTTAAAACTGGACTAATTTTATTCACAAAATTGTTTTCAATTTCAAACATAGATTAAAACAGTAACAAAAATAATTGACAAAATCATTAAAGGAGACAAAATCATCTTTAAAAATGAGCCAAGTAAATTTTCAATGGATTTTCTAGCGATAAAAAATTATTTATCATTATTATAGATCAATTTACACTACCAACGGCTGGTTTTGTAGCTTTACATTAAGTATGTACTTTTATGTAATAAGTACCGTAAAATCCAGTGTATAACGTGTACTTTCATTACAAAAAATAAAATCGCAATTTAAGGGTAAGCGTTATACGCAGGGTATAAAAATGATAGCTTTAAAAATAAAAATAAAAGAGATAGGCATTTAAAAATTTAAAGATTTCAACATACATCAAAATACTGTTCATTTAAAAAAATAACATACCTATGTATTTAAAGATTTGTAATTCTGGGGAAGTATACTATTTTTTCAAAAGCTTGGGATAATACCTCAAATAAATTTCAAAACATAAGAGCATTGCATACGTACATTCCAGGGTTTCTTCGTTAAAAAAGAGGAGCGCGTTATACGGGGAATATACCTAAAAATTAAAACATGCAGCTTGTAAGTATGGATGCGCGTTATACGTCAAATTTTACGGTATATAATTATTTCACACGATTTTTTTATCGGCATAACTAATGGCGAGACTTCGTAATTTTAAACATCAATCAAGTGAAAAGGCGACATCTGAGCTGGTACACTCTACTCTCCAAACTTCAACACCACGTCATATAATAAGTAACTAACAAAGTTAAAAAACTTGTTATATTAATTAATGCATAATAAAAATGATGAACAAACTCTACTAACCCGTGAAATTGAACTTTTGACAAATTCAGAGCTTACGAATGAATGCTGCATCGGAACGCTGAATAGATAATCATTTCTGGAAAAAGATTCATGTGTGAATTCAATTTGAATACAAAGATATGAAAAAAGGATCACCTTGAAGTGCATTAAAATTAGTCGACTGGGGTTTGCGTGAAATGATCACGTGGTTTTAGTTTGCTGATAAGATAATCTGAATTTGACTTTAAACTTGCAATGCTTATGAAAACTTTTTTTTTTTTAGCTGCTGTTAAAATAGTGCAGTGAAATTGCAGTGAATTGAGAGTTTAAGTGGCACTTGGGTTCAAAAGTACTAAAAAGGCAAATGATTAGGTGACTATACAGTATGGAAATTCAAAATTTATATATCTTTTTTTCTCTCTTTTTTAGCATTATTCTTCTCAGCAGCGCATTCTAAATCCCCTCTAACAATGTTCATTTTTATTCAAAGAGCGGCCGCTTTAACCGAGTAATAATGCTTACGAGTTTATGACTGGCGTATTTGTGCAATCAAATCGAATTATCCGTGCTGATGATTTTAAACCAGCGATACTCAACCTGCGGGCCTCATGCGGCCCATCGAACCTTTTTAAGTGACCTATTGCTCTGAGAAATGCTCTTATTTAAGAACATTGTATTAAAAATTTGGTGGGAAATTCTTTGTCAAGGAATCAAATATATCAATTTTGCTTTTTGCTGTCGGTTTCGTACGGGTACGAATTGATATTATTTTTCTATCTGGAATGGTGACGGTTAATGAAAATATAGAACAGTGGAATATGTGGAATTTTTATGGGTGGAACTAATTTTAAGCTATCTTTCACATCTTGCAAGTGAAAAATATTTGAAGAAAATATATAGTTTCAAGACGACTGGGAGGTTGACTATTTTGTAGTGAAAAACAAACATGGAAAAGTAATTGTTTGATTTGTCACGAAAGTGTTGTGTTTGAAAAATACCAATAAACAGGAATCATTCAATGACACTTTTCGTCGAAGATCTCTTTCAAGAAGTGATGAATGGGCTTTCTTGAAAAATCTTTGCAACAGCAACAAAGTGTTTTGTCAGTGGTAATATCACAGCGGTAACAAAGACATCCTATGAAGTTTGTTATATTATTGGTAATCATTTGAAACCGCTTACTGAGACGCAGAAATTGTGGAGGAGTGTTTTTAAATGCGTTTCTAATTTAGTGTTAGTGACAAAGAATATATATATATATAATAATAATTAAAAAAAGCAAAATAAGTTATAATATTTGGATCAATTTTCCACATTTTAAATTTCCAATGTTATCTTGGTCTTGAAGCATTCCCCACTTTCCCATTTATCCTTTTGTTGTGGCCCGCGGGAAATAACTAACATATGTATGCGGTCCGAGTGAATTAGCTGACATATGTATGCAGCCCAGCAGAAAAAAAGGTGGAGTACCCCTGTTCTAAACACCCTCCGTATTGTGGGGCTACTATACATTTAAATCCGTCGGGTTCTAAATTCCTAGCGTTGGTATAATGTTGAGTTAGAGTTAGGGTTATATTAACGTCACACTATAAAGCAACACGAAAGCTATTGGCGATGGATCTCATAATTTTGAGCTTTGGTCAAGTGACGAGAACGACACCTAATGTGGCACCCCCTCAACAGACTACCACACTCCACCATTGGGAGAACTTTGAGCTCGACAGATTTATGACGTGCATCAGCCCCTCTACACGGCGGGTCTTCAATAGCATCAGGACTCGAACATGTACCTGATTATTTCACAAGTTTCTGATGGGTATAGTGTTGAAGAGAGAGTCTAGATGTTGGGATGTCAACTCAGGGGCTATCTCCTTTGCTTGAACATGTGATTAAGAGTTACGAAATCAAACATTAATATAAATCTCGCGTTGCTTCATAAATGACATTAAAACAAAACATTTCTATACTTACATTTTATAATACTTATTTATTTCGTAAAACTAGCTATACCGTTGATGAAATAATAATTTTTTATTACATCCATATCTAAACCAGGGATGGCGAACCAGTGGCACCCGTGCCATCAATGGCACGCGACACAATGTTTTGGGCACGCGAGTGATCAAATTGATTTGCATTTTATTTCAAAATAACAAATTTCGCAATGAAATATTACGAACAAACGCGAATGATCGATCTTGGGGTGGTGGTGAGCACATTTGTTTGTTATTGTCTTGTCTTAGTTACGTCGTGGACTACAGTTGCTTATGTTTCAAAATTTGTCTACGCATAGAATAGTCAATTTCGTTGACAGAACTGTATTTTAGAATTTATTTGTGTAATATTTACGATTTTTAACTGTTATTCAACATGGCTAGTTCAGAACATAAAGTGCAAGATAGTAAGTGTAACAGAGAATTTCAGACTTGGTGAATCTAGAAATATGGTATTAGTAAAGGGGACAAAGTCGTGCAAGTTTCGTTTTCTGGAACAGTGGTATGCAGTGGTATCTGTAAAACGGCATTTAAAAACAAATCCTCTGTCAAAAAAGTGAACCACAGCAAAAATAATGAATTACTTGGAAATCATTTGACAGATGACTCCAATTCAGCATGCATTCCTGAGTAAACTGAATTCACCCCAAAACTAAAAAGTCGAGTGTCAAGCGTCTAGCCAATCAGAGACTTCGTTTCGCTCGAGATGAAGTCTCTGATTACTAAACCTGCACCTGACTACCTTATAATTCAACTTTACTTTCAATCCTAATATAAGTTATTTGAAATCCAATCTGCAGCAACAGAAGTCACACAATGTTACTTTAATTTGAATTACACGTGTAACTAAAATATTTTAAATTATACAGTGGAAAATGTACTTTTTCGTAGTAAATAAAGAGTTTTGAGTTGTTAGTATTTAGTTTTATTATTTTCAAAGAATCACAAGAGTAAAAATTATTTGATGGCACGTCTATACTTCATCAAACATTTCTTAAGAAAAAATGGCACGTTGATCCATAAAAGTTCGCCACCTCTGATCTAAATACATAATGTAAAGAAAAAACACCAAATCAATTATGAAAGGGACTTTTACATTTTTTCTTATCGTCGAGAAATTCACAAAGTGTGCAAAGAACAAAAAATTTTATTGAAGAAAAAAGATAGAATCTTATCACACACAAAGATAATAGCAGGGTCACGGCGAGTACAATAGAAGGGTCGAGGCACCTGTCAATCAAATCCTCCTGCTGATCGTGTCCTTATAGGAGGTTTGTATGCTACTACTTCTCCCTTCACAGAGCAACCTATCAAGCTGCATTCACACCAAGGCTGTCAGTGTCGAGGCGTTGACGTCGCCAATCAGGGCTTCATGTCTCGAGATCAAGTCTCTATTGGCTAGACAGCATCGACGCAGCCTTTTTAATGCTACGGGCGATGGAAGATCCCTTCCCTTTGAAGCCGCGGTAACTTTGTGGCTGGCAACGAACTCATGCCCGGCGTGTCATGAGTTCAAACCTCGTGCCTCTAAAGACCCACCGTGTAGAGAGTCCGATGCACGTTTTACCTGTTGAGGCTCAAAGTCCTCCAGTTGGCGAGGTGTGAAAGTTCGAAGAGGGGTGCCAACTCTAGTGCCGTCTTCGTTACTTGACTGTGGTACAAAATTACGAGTTCCGTCGCCAATAGCCCGTTGTATTGCTTTACAGTGCGACGTTAATTTTAACACTCCTCATTAACCCCTCTCCCAACTACCCATCGTCCAACAGGAGTGTTATTCACCCATCTTAGAGTTGAGTGATAATTTTCATGAGTGTCACTTCAGAAAAGATTTGAATGGTAAACAGTATCTTGTGCGGTTCTCTGATTGGTGTCCATATGACGTTGCATGTTAAAAGCTCCTTCCCCTTCTTATTCTCTTAAGCTGCATTCACACCAAGGCAGTCAGCGTCGAGCGTCTAGCCAATCAGAGACTTCATTTTGCCCGAGATGAAGTCTCTGATTGACTAGACGCTCAACGCTTGACGCTGACTGCCTTGGTGTGAATGCGGCTTTAGACGTATGTTGAAGCTTTTATACTTGTTCAACTTTGTCAGAACAGAGATTTGAATATGACAATAAGGAGTTGGGGATACTCAGATTCTTAAGCGTGACGTCAACATAGAGTACATGGCTTCTTGAAATATCCTGATTGGTCATTAATAGGAAGTATGTGTTTGGCGAGAACTGTGAGTGGCTGAAACAAAGTATAACGACATTTGAGATATGAGCCCACACTTAGTAAAAATCTTCAATGTCTGGTTGAAAACTCTTAACTGAAGTTACCTGTTTTCGACTTGATTGATTGATTGATTATTAACGTCGCACTGTTTAGCTCACTGGGCTTTTAGCGACGAACCGAAATTTTTTGAACCATGGTCAAGTGCGGGGACGACACCTGAGCGGCACCCCCCTCCAACTACCACCCCACCAACGGGGGGGACTTTTCGCTCTCGACAGTTTCGTGCATCGCTTCACGGCGGGTCTTTGTTTTGGGGCTCGAACTGTAAAGGCAAGCCACGGCCCGATACCTTACCACTCCTCCGCGGCCACCCCCTTTTTTTCGACAGAAGTTTTTACGAATCCATATTTTAATGTTATGGTGAATAAAAGGGGAAAACCCAAACGTTTGTGGCCATTTAACAACAGTCCCGGAAAGTGTTTTAAATGAAAAGCTAATACTTGCGCGACATTCAGTAACACGAAAGAATTAGCTATGTACAACTTTCCAGAGCATGTGTTTTATATAAGAGGATTGGTATTCATTTATGTGACATTTCAAAAACAAACTGAATTGTATATATATTTCTTTTTTAAAAAGACGATAGGAATATCTTGTATCTCACTAAAAATGGTATATCCCTGAAACCTGAAGACTGTTCTGCTTTAAAACTTTGCTGTTTTCGTCCCCTTGAAGATTTTGATATTACACTTTCTATTTAAAGACATTTGTTTTTCAACCATTCAGATCAAGATGCCAAAGACTATATTCCAGAGGAAAGATTCGTTTTCCCAATTCGTTCGAGAAAGAGTCCTGATCAACACCGAGAATTGTGGCAAACTGTGCGATTCTTACGAACTCGTGCTCGAATGTGTGAAAAAAAAAGCGTTGACTTACTCTTTGTTAATAAGTAATGGCTGAAGTAAATCATCTTCCTGAAAATGAATAATTTGATTTAATGCAGACCGTCTACATGGTCTTCAAGAACTGCTCGAGTATATGTAAGTGATTAAGAAAATATGTTTAACATTATTTCTTTGTTCGTTAAATTGAATTGTGTTGTATGTCAGTTACAGGTTTTGTGAGATAGGGAATAAAGGTATTTTATTCCCTGATCATAATCATACAATATGTCTATGATGATGAATAACGGCTATTATCCTTTTTTTAGACGTTGTTATCTCCAATTAATAAATATCGAAGTATTTCAACAGCTGTAAAAAAAATTTTTTGCTTTTATTCAATGCCGCTGAAGGAGATAGTACTTCGAGAATCTATTTGGAGTGTTTCCGAAATCATTCCTGTTACAGGTATATTTTATGCAAGTTAACAAAATATGTTGCAAGTCATTGATTCTATTGTAAGTTGAACAAACAACGGTTCTATGTACTATTAGCAACAAGTGAAAAAAAAAATCAAAGTATTAAGGCACAATAGAAAAAAAGCCTTAGCATTTAAAATGAAGACAAACCTAGTTATTTTAGCTTTCTGAGATAAGTCAGTTTAAAGTGTTGATTTGCCATTGAAATGTGAATAAAAACGAACACTCACGTAAAAGTTATGATAGCTCTGCGTTTTTTAAACTTAGCTTTCAAATTTTGTGAGTTTGTAGAAAAATATATATATAAAAAAATTACATTTTTTTAAAAAGATTTTGGGAACATTTAAATTTTATAAGAGTGAAGGGGAAACCCTTTTTTGGGCACCCACTATTGGGGAAGGGTATGTTGGTTTTATGCATCTGCAGCAATTATAAAATATTTCCGGAACTAGTGTTCATTAAATTCGTTAAATGAGCTATTACTTTCAGGGATTGTTACATTTTTACACTGCTGGCCACCGTAAATGCAACACCCTGAAGGAAGCATGCAAATAACATGAAATTTATAACATGCATTTGCGGGGGGGATATGCAAATGATTAAAATTTTAGCGCAGACCCTCACGCCCCTGTGGCGCCCCCCACTATTTAAGGCTTGGAGATTTTACGATTTTAAGTTCGGCGTTTTGTTTTCTTGTGGTTTTTTTAAAACGATCGGGTTTTCTCGTAAAAAAACGCGATCGCTTTTGATCAAGTATCCCAGTTCGACAAAGGAAGAATAGTGGCCTTCTAGTTTGTGGATTATCTTTCAGGGGAAAACGGTTGTCGTGTTGGGCGAAACCAAACCTGTAATGCGGATATGTGACCGTTGGGTAAAGGGTACGACGTACCACGGGGCTATCGCATCCACCTCACCCCCACTTCAAGTGAGGACAGAAAAGGCGCATGGGGTGACGGATCACTCAGTCCCCCAAACCATAGACGACATTTAGTCTGTAACGCATCATTCAGTGTCTGCCGTACCATTCGACGCCGCTTACAGCAGAGTGGTCGTCCGCAAGACGTCCATTCTTGGGCTCCTGACGCAGAACACAGACGTCTCCCCGCCAATGGTGCGTGGAAAAAGGGTGTGGGTGGCAGAAAGGAATGAAGTTGTCTTTACTGACGGTCACGCATCTTTAACACCACGGTGGTCGGATTCGTCTGGAACACCGTGGAGAGGATCTGAACAGCTGGTTATGTACCCCCCACACTGGTCCTGCACCGGAATTATGGGGGATAGAACAGTATTGGATATCACCCCGCTCCTCTTACGCATTGCCCCTACTATAAACAACGTACATCTCCAGGGGTTTTGGCCCGTTTTTTCCTTACCCAGGGTAGGCCCAGCAATATTTTAACAGGATTGCGCGACCCACGTGGGCCCCATTGTCAAAAGGGTTTTTCGTCAATCACCAGATTGTTGCTTCCCCCCGGGTCGCTCTCCCGGGTCTTTTTGCCGATGGAAAACATTGGTCCATGGTTGCTCAACGATTGACCCAGATTACACCCCCCGCTGCCACACCAGATCAACTTTGGCAACGTGTGGAAACTGATTGGTCTTGTACCCCAGAACACATTCAAAGTCTCTTTGAATTAATGCCGGAAATGTGGGGCGGGTGATCTCCAACAATGGTGGCTACTCTGGCTACTGATTTGGCAGGAACCACATTTCCCGAAGTCTAAAAATTTAATCATTTGATATTTGTAACATGTATCTACAAAATAAATTTTGGTGCTATCTCTTTTTTCGGTTTGCATTTACGGTGGCCGGGGTGTATTTGGAAATAATTTTTTTTGAAAAACGCGGGAAAGCTCTGAAAAAATTCGGGGGATAGTAATAATCTGTTCTTAGACTATATTTAAACTTTGAAAATTTTTCTTAAAACTATTTTTATTATCTTTCATTAATTCTGTTTATTATCCCCAGGTTTTGAAGAGGCAATGAAAAAACTTTCCGTTCGAAATTTGAGTGAAGAAAAAATTTTGTGCCAACCTTCTAATTTTTCCGGAGAGTTTTTCTTGTCGATCCAGTTTGAAGAGAACAATGTTTGAAGTCCATTGAGGAAGGCCTAAAGAATTCTGAGTAATTGAATAACATTGAAAGGTTTGAGTTGATTGTCTGACCATTTAATTATGTGACATGTGTAAAAAAAAAAAAGATACTGTAAGTGCTATTACTGGTTATTTTAATAAGATTTTCAGCTCTCGAACCATAATGTTTGTATACCATACGTTTTAAGAGCGACTATTTTTCGGTACTTTATTTTTCATTTGGTTCCTGATTGTGACATTTGTTCCTTTGAAAAAAATACCAAATTATAAGGATTAAAAGATATCCAACCCAATAATTATCAGAAAAATAAGTATTTTTTTTTGGTTCTACAATTGTTTTTTTGGTTTTGGGGCTTAGTTTAAATTTCTAATATTTGCACCATTGATTAACCCTTTCCCAAAAAGTTTTTTTAAAATTTATGACAAATAATGTCAAGTGATTGACGTGAGCAAAAAATGAAAGCATCATCCGCATATATTGAACATTAGACTCCAGTTTCCAATGTTTCAAAAAAGTCATACATATAGATGGTATGTAAAATTGGAGACAAAACACTGTTTAAGGGTTTTAACAATGTTTTTTTTATTTATTTGGATAAAAAAACCCCCCATCAAATGCAGGATTGCAAGACAAAATTCATCACCCAAAAGCCCTTTTTTCCCCAAAATCCAGTTTGAACATCTGTGGAAAACATCCGTATAAACTGAATCACAAGCACTCTTTATATCTAAACTAATCCCCACGAATTATTTCTTTTCCAAATTCGTGGCTGTTATTGCTTTATATATTAGGTAAGCTGCTGTTCTGCTGTCTTTAAAAGGAACAAATACGTAATATTGACGATGAATGCCAGAAATACAAGATGTGGCATGAATGTAAACAAAGAAGATTGTTTTTATGTGTATTTTGAACGCGCATTGTGTCAAGCATTAACTGGCTGGCTTCAGCTGTCTATTTTACTAACTTAAATAAAAAATTTTAATATGTAAAACTTTTCAGGGACGATATATATTTGATTTTATTGAGAATGAAAGTGTCTTAAATAATGGGACTTTTGTGTGTAAATAATTATGCACTGGATTTATTACCTTCTTTATATAGAAGTTTTTTGACAGTTTATCTTGTTTAATAAAAGTTATTTTATTTACCCTAGTGTTTGAATTTATTTTTTGTAGGTATATAAATATTTGAATTTTCATTTATATTTCAGTGTGTGTGTGTTAGATGAGGAGAATATATAACGAAATATAGTGTGGTTGAGGGAAGGGGAAATTCCGTACAGTAATGCCTATCGAATAGCCAGCTGGGTGTTGGAGTTGGTTAAGCACTGGTCTTGTATGCTAAAGTTTGCGAGTTCGACTCCGGGCCAAGTCGGTGGATTTTCATGATGAAAAAAAGACAGCGTCCATGTCGTATGATTATACGGCATGCTGAAGATCTCTAGAGTGCCTGCTTAGCTTTGGCACTTTCGGCAAAATTAAATTGCTTCTTCCTATTTCGCATCATCAGAGCTCATGTGCCTTCTGAAGAGGAAACCTTGCGTCAAAAATACATTGAAGCAATTGGTATCCACCTATATGGTGTTACACTAAAAAGTGGTACCCGTTCGGGAAATGTACTAGGTCTTCATTGGTAATTACCAATCCGGCTCCTTTTAAAAAAAAAAATGCATCGAACATATGTATAAAAATACCGAAAACCCAGCAAAGTTTTTGACGCGTTAAGGCTTTGTATAGAGCATCGCGTTAATACTAAAGACCAAACTGACTGTTTGGGAAACAAGATTTATACACTTTACACAACCTCCAAGTCGAAAACTTAAGCAGAATCTGGTAAAAAAACAATTTGAAACAGATTTTTAGATTTAATCTTTAGCAGATCAAAAATAACGTAACGGTTTAAAGCACAAAAAAGGAG
>BMAV01022347.1:0-25976 GCA_019973955.1 Trichonephila inaurata madagascariensis
TTTTTACAAAATTTGCTATTTTGTAAAAAAAAAAATAAAATTTTTTAAAAATTAATTTAAAAAAAAATTTTTTTAAATTAAGCTTTATTTATTGTTGTAAAATTATATTTTTTTTTCGAGTGTATCAATTTTTTTCAATGGTGCCAGTTCTAAATTTTACCAAACATGTGTTTACGGCAACAACTGTAAAATGACCCTTAGGTTTTACAGTTTATACCGTAGCCATCATAACAAAAGGCTTGTTACAACATCATTTCTTCATTGACTGGCTCCACAGTACTTCCCAGACGAGCTACCCATCCCCCTACTATATTATTACGAATGTGATTATCGGGCATCAAATGACAAAATTCTTGCAATACTTGAATGAGACTTTTGTGACCACTTTGGCACAATAATTCATGCGTTTCTGTATCAAAGGCCTCATCAGGTTCATCTAAAATGCATCTTTTTCCCTTCTTTTTCTTTTGGTGAAAAAATAACTTAAATTCCAATTTCAAGTAGCGTATTACGTCTCGTAAAGTCTTTTTTTGCATGACACGTCGCCATTTCTTTTCATTCAAATGTGGTTTATGACCTTTGAGACGCACCCGGTTTTCCCTTTAAAAATTCACCGATATCACACAACACTGGATGGTGATCCGTGTATAAAAATAAAAATTGTTTCAAATCAGGCCCCGCACCTCCCATTTGATAAAAAAGACGGCACAAAAACACCACGAGAGCATGGGGAATCTCTTTAAACTGTAACCTTTGAATTTTCGAGGAGCATACAATTGAATTTGTTTTGGCAAAACATGCCAATGGTGTAGCCAGATGATTCTCGAAAATGACCTGCAAAGGGTAACACATATTCCGATCCCAATAATGTACGCATTTCAATCATTTCGTAAAAATGTTCTGGAATATCGCACGATTGGCTGATGGTTTTAAGATTTTCCAAACAGTGGACCACTCGCATCAAGCAATGAAACCGGGCCCGGGTTTAAAAAATTTTTCAAAAGTAATAAAAAAAGGTTTTGGGATGAATTTCGCAATCCGATGCGGTGAAATTGACATTGTCAATGTGTCGAATAATACTTCGGACGCGATCTTCGGGTCGGACGTTAGATTTAGAGCTCATTATATCTTTGTTTATTAACCAAGCATTATGAACCAAAAATACGTGTGTGTACTAGATATGGACGAAACTTTGGGTTTTTCAGCCGGGGAAACGTTTCACGTTCGACCTAAATTTCAGACTTTGATCAACTTTTTAAAATTGATTCAGGGCCCACATCATTTTATGGAGTTTGGGGTCGGACGAATATGTACACCGAATGGTGAATGGGTTTTACCTGAGCTCGTCAAGCATCTTTCAAACTATTTGCGCGCTCAGAATGCAATTATTCCAAAACCTATTACCAATTTTACAAAGCTTCGGCCCATATACGAGACATGTATTCGGAGCCCATTTTTAATAGCCGTCGATGATAAAAGTGAGGGGAAAACATGGACGAACAGTACGATTTGCGCATTTACGTGCCACCGTATACTAAAGTAAACTCGTGTGACAAGGAATTGTTACAAGTGTGTGAAAAAATAATTAATGGTATAGCCGAATTGATTCGGTAAATATAAAGACATGTATAGTGTAGAGCAATTTCTAAAAAAGATTCAAAATATGCAAACTCAATGGATTTGTTTACGATTACTGCAAGCTCATAATGCGGCCCGACCCAACATTGGGCTAGAATATCGTCACAAGACGCTTCAGACTATTCCCATTTATTAACAAAGCATGGTGTACTGGATTTTATTGCTGTTGTATTCTCTCCTTCTTCTTTTGTATGCATGGCAGTATCAATCTCCCACCCTTCAAAAATGGCCCTTGTTGACTGCCGACGATTCCTCAACCCCAACCGTCAGTTGTCAAGAGACAAAAGATTGTGATGCTCATCACATTTGCCTGAATCAAACATGCATTCCTCAACTCTTGCGAGGAGAAGAATGTAATCCCCTTACGGGAGAATGGACGTTGGTGTTCATTCAGGGAAAAACTTTGGCTGCCTGCATTTGCAAATATCCTGATTTTATCCATCAAAAACATTACGGGGGTAATTGTGACGTGGACGTTACGTGTAAACCGTACGGACAGTACAATTTACATACAAAACAATGTGATTGTTTGGAGGGATTTGTGGCCGTGAACCAACCCAAACCCACGTGCAAAAAACTACCGGTTGTAGAGCGCATGATGTACAAGTCGTGTGAACCGGATGAAGTACATTTAAGCTATATTGAACCTTCAGACGGATTTACCACTGGGTACTTGAGACGCCATCAAAACAAAAAATGTTTCAAACGACCTTGTACGTTTGATGCTTTTACAGGGCAACCGCTGAAAAGAGCTCGCTATGAGGAAGGAGTCGGTTGTGTGTGTGATCCGGCGTTTGGTCTGTTTGGAGTACGCATCGAAGGTTTACCAGATTACGTTCGAGGAACTGGGTACAATGCTTGCGCGAGTGTGTTTCAAACTCCTTTGGAACAACCCATTCCCGTGCAAGTTGTGACTTATTTTTATTTGATGCAACAGCCTCCCGTCAGTTTTTTACAATACGAAAAGATTGATTCCTCCCATGTCATTGCCCCCCTCTCTTCTTTCATTCAAAACGGAAAGTTGCAAGTGGGTCAAGAATTTCCATACGATTACATGCAAGTATTTTTTAGGGAACGACACCCTTTTACGGCTAAAATCCGTCAGTTTAAATTCAATGAAATGTTTTACGCAAAATATCCTCCTACTTTTGTTCGGAAACGTAATCAAATGGAATGGTGTCGATTTATGAGTCGACATTTAAAGGAAGTATTTTTACCTTCTGAATGGGCTTTTAATTTATTGTACACCTTTCCAGCCTGTTATATTGGCAAAAATGATCAAGACGCCCCTGAACAGTACCGAACGGGTTTCCGAATCCCTTTACATTTCAAAGATGAAGCGTATCGAACATCCTCGTCAACGGCCCTTTGAAAACACGAACGAGGGGATTGGACGCTAGAGTTTGCCCCCGAATACGACGTTGATATCTACCGTTCCATAGCAAATCCTCAGATGGTCCCCTTTTTAGACGATCCCGTCGTGAAAATGTTGGAGCTAGGTTATATGAGCAAAGATCCTATCCATGATCAAAATGTCTTGTACCGCCAGCAGAAACGGGATCGTGAAAACAATAACGAACCCACCTTTTGAAAAGACAAGATGAAACGAAATCTCGAAGAAGATGAGTCGGACGATGAATGCCCTTCCCCTAAAATTACTCGTCAGGAGGAAACGGAGATTTTGCAAGATTTGCAAAAAGGGTTGACAGAAACCGACAATGATTCGATTAATCGGGAACTTTTAGACACTCAAAAGCAGTATTTCATCATGTATATGGAAAAATTAATGCATCAAATTCCAATGGGAAAAGCAGTGATTGAAACGGTCCGTAAAAATGGCCAGGAAAACAATTTTATGTGCATGTACGCAGCTTCCAAGACGATTATTCAAGCTCTGATGAATGTAAAACAGAGTAAAGCGATTAAATCGGTAGTGGATATGATATTTGGAGGGGCTTGTCGGTATGTGCATGAAACGGTCATTTCACCCATGTTGAATAACGTAGTACATAATGAACATTTAAAACGAGCGTATCAAGTGTATCAAAGTAGTGTCAAAAAGGAAGAAAATGATGCAGAAGTGGAAATGAGGTGCTTGTTGCATTGTATTCATCAAGTATTGGAGAAGGAAGAACATTGTATTAAATTGGTGCATCCTTTTCAAGCTCAAATGACTCAACAAATGAAAGCCATTAGTGAATATGTGGTTGCATTGTTGGTATCTGTAACAGATCCCAAAGACACAAGTCAAAATGAAATTGTCTTGCACTCGGCTACAATGTAACTGAAAAAAAAATTTTTTACAGTTGTATTGCAACAATTTGATCCATACATTTTACTCGACTGAGGGCTGTGTACACCAAATTCAAATCTCGACTTCCATTAAAGTTCATGGCGATAGCATCGTCATCCATTGTATCTCCTTGAAATTTGTGAATAGTTCCTGCAAATCCAACGACAATAGGAAATTCTCCTTTGAAATTTCTTTGCACTTGTATTAAAAGCTTTTTCACAGGATCCATGCATTCAATGCAATCTTGTTCGGCATTATACTTTTCAAACAACAAAGGTGTGCCATTTGATGCTAAAGATACACCATTCTGAATAATAAATACATGGCATCCTACCTTTACATCCACATAGGTTGTACCCTTACCTTCTTTTGTTTTGGTCCATAAACGGATCCGTGGTCCTTGAATCAAACGTTTCAAATAGAAATTGTTGTACGATTCCACGGTGGATTTTAAATAAGCCAATGCCCGAGTGCATTTTTGTAAAATGGTCGTATCAATGTGTTCCACGATGGGAAATTTTCCACAAATGTATGTAAATAAACCTGTTTCATCATTCGTATCCACATAGTAACGCAACTGTTGAATAATGGATTCATATTCGGGAGAAAATCGTTTACTTTCCTTTAAATCAATGCGCGTGAGGGGTATATCCAGAGACACGCTAAATACGTTGTGATTTGTTTTCACTGGTCTCAATTGGTTTGGATCTCCCATGGCTACAAATAAAATGGGTTTCGGACGGCGGAAAAAGTATTGTATCATCCAATGAGCCAACCAAAAACTCACCATTCCAATTTCATCCACCACGATAATATCGGGTGATTGTGGACAGTCAAATGTTCCCAGCAATACTGCACTTTTTTCCAAACACACCGCCTCGTCTGTTTCGTGTTGCAATTCCTTTTCCAACGTATTTAAAACTGAACCAGGTCTCCACCCCAGTTTCAGAGCCGAATGAATGGTTTGTCCTCCAATACGTTGTGCCACTCGAGCGGTCGGAGCCATACGCAATTGGGGAACCGATATAAGATCAAGGCAACTCGTGACGGTAAATGTTTTTCCAGATCCAGGCCCACCTGCCACCAGAATGACAGCATGTTGACGATTTAATAACCACTGGTGAACCAAGACAGGAAACGTTTGTTGACTCGGAGTCAGCGTTTCAACATGTTTGTCGAACCCCTCATGATAGACGGGCAATTCCCAAGAGTGACTCATGGTTGTCCAAATTGTACGCCCAAAGTGATTACTTTGGTTTTGGTCAATGACCAACAACGCTTTGAATATACGCTCTTGGTATGCGAACGAGTGGCCGTGTCGTATGTAATGGATTTGTATGCTTTGTTTACTGGGGTGAATGCACCTCGAATGCCAAATACCCTTTTGAAATCAGTCACCACTTTAAACGTGGATAAAATCCTGGAACCTTACAAATGGTTACAATGTATTCAGTGGACACGTTATCAACAGCAAGGTCAAAAGATGAGCTTGGAATGGTTTATAGCCCGACCCAACAATTCGGGATTTTATTATTCTTTGGGAGAAGAAGGATCCTTGCTTGTATCTCGGAAAAATAATATGGAAATGATTCAAATTCATCCAGAAACGGTACGCACAATAGCGGGTCTCTCTACGAATTTTTGCACGAGACCCACACTCCAGCAAGTAGACATGCAAACTAGTTAAAGTGTACAATCTCTTGTCTCTTTTAAAGGCTACAAGCAAAAAAAAATTTTTTTACTTGTATAGAACAATTTTGACTGTTCATTTACTTTTTTATTTCAAATATTTTCACACACAAAAAATATTTAGTCTCTTTATTTACAAGTTACATTTTTCAAGATACTCAACATGGTTTGTCCCTTTCATCCGGTTCCCACCTTGTCTCCATATTTGTTAGAACTTGTATCAGATGGTGTGGTTCGTCAAATGAAATGTCTCTTTATTACAGAGATTATTATTTATTCAATATAATCAATACACATTTTGGGTATCTTCTTCATTTGCTTCCTGGTTATATTCAATTGCAGCAGGCAACGATACGCTTTGCATAAAAGTAATATCCACATGGGGTTGAATGGCAGATTCCTGAAAAATTATAATGTTTTTAATCTTTCCTCCAATTTTGTACTTGTCCTCTCCAAATGTCGTACGACTATAAATTTGCACTTGACAAATGGCTAAAAAGGTTCCAATGCCTTCTAAAATAGGTTCCAATTGTTTTTTGAATGCATTGGTCAAATTTTCTCCATCAAACATGCGTGTAGTCATGACACACCAATTTCGATGGACGTCGCAAGGTATATGATGCCTTTGGTGAGCAGTTCTGCATGTATTACATAAAACTGGACTGCAAGTTTCCTTAAATAACCGAGCTGCATCGTGCAACTTTTGTTGCCCATTCTCTCGCATTGCTTCACCAATCAATGTCAAAGGTGGACATTCCTTGGCAATAAAGTTTAAATCTCCGGGAAGTCCTTCCGAATCTTGAGATTTGGTTCTATCACACGACATGTGAGCCACCACAATGACTTTGTAGGAATTGAGAGGATTAGCAATATTTTTGACATAGGCTTTGTCCACATGACAAGCATGACCTTTGGAAAAGGAAACTTGTTTATTCATGTGCTGTTGATGCACTGGATAATCTTGCAATATCTTTTGCCAATCAGGATCCACAAGATTTAACATCCCAGATTCAGAAGCCATATCATCAACGGCTTTTCTCAGGACATTAACGGCCAAAGTGTTGGTGATAAGTTGAGAATATTCCATGTTGGAAAAGAAGGAACAATATTACACTTTATTCAGATGAAGCAATATCAAAGACTATGTGAGAAGTTGTTGCTCATAAAAATCCTTATAAGCATTTACCCATGAAAAATTTTATGGTTTCATTGGAAGTTGCTCTCTAGATTCATCTTTAAGCATTACCAATTTCCACGTATGCTTCTTGTTTTTGTCTTCCTGTGGCTCCTTTAAATTATCTCGTGGATAATTTTTTATAGTCCAGTTGTACTTTTCGCCCATTACTGTTGGCGTTCCCAGGTATAGGTGCACATAACCCCGTAAGCGTTGCTGATGACGAATTTGTCTTCGAAAACGATCGTAATATTTAATTTTACTTCCTTTAGGATATTTTTTAGGAGTCATTTCCGTTTTTATTTTCTTTAAAATATTACCTTCATTTTCAGATGGTCGTTTGTCAGAGGCATTTGTATTACTACCTCCAGGCGGATACACGTACGCCCCATTATTTACATTCATTGTCTCTTGGTTGTCTTGATCTTCCTCCTCTGAAACATCCATTGGTTGGTTGTGTTGTTCCTTTGCCAAAACATTCACTGGCTGATTGCCTTTGTATTGTTCCACTGCTGAAACTTCCCATAGTGGATATTTTTGTTGCTCATTTAAATAATCGCCATTTTGTTCCCCATCCACTGGCTCGTCATTTTGTTCCCCCTTTATTGTATTCTTTATATCGGTTTTCTCATCTGTTTTGATTTTCTCATAGGTATTCTCTGTACCTTCTTTAGATTTTCTCTTTAGATTCCTCTTTTGCTTAATCGATAGCGGTGGGTCCACCTTTTGCGAACTTTCAAAATTGGATATTATATCTTTTATAGCACTCGCCTCTTCCTTCATGAAAAATGTTTCATACAATATTTCAGCGTCATCTTCACCCCTGTAGAGCGCTCCAGAGGCTCTATCCATCACTTGATTTTTAAAAACAAAGCAATGAGTCTAGAAACAATTTTATACAGTGACCCATGGATACCTTACAATGATACCTTTTTTCATTCCCGCTTGGTTTTACCCTACCCCAAAAACATGATTTTTACCGCTCAATTGCTATCTCATGTCATGTCTTTACCAGTCTATCAAAAGTACTCTTATGCTGGAGACCTTTCAAGTAAAATTGTTACAAAATGTGGATTGGGAGCAATCTTTGATTGTGTTTAATCACGATTCTCAAGTGGTGTTGGCCCCCGAACCGGTGATGGCACTCATTCAACTCTATCGGAGACTAGAGTTTCAGAAAGCCAAACAAATAATTTTTGGTCCGTTTCGCCTCTTTCCATTTCAATTGTTTCAATCCCAGTGGGTATGGATCTTGGGTGTGTTGGTGAGTTGGACCCTCATAAGCGTCTTGTCAACTTTAATACAACGCAGGCCTTATCGGTTGGAATTGTCCAGTAAACCTTTAAAAGGTTCACCACGTCCTCGTGCATAAACACTGCTCGTTCGGCTTGTTCAGAAGTCACAGGCTCTCGAGTAACGTTCCGATACGTCGTCTCTGCTCTCTGATAGCAACTCCATGAATAACGGGGGGTGGATAAGGCCGTGAGAAGCATGTTACGATCAAATTGATCATAGATTGAATTTTCCAAATATTTTTGGGGAAAGGAGGATAGAGTGTAATAATCTTGGAGCCATAAAAAGGTGATCCAAAACCCTTCTACGAGAGAAGCATCCAAATGAGACGGAGATTTGTAGCGTAAGCATTTACTCACTTTTTGAATAAAGCGAGCCAGGATGGAAACGGGATGTGTGATGGGAATATCCTCCTCTTCATTCGGCTCTGAACAATCTTCCAGCATTAAACATTGATTAATCGTGGGGTAATTGTTGGGAGAAATGCTCACCAACGCAGGAATAAAATCATTTCCAAATAAAAATGAACAAATTTCCAAGTGAATCCCGGGATAAGGGAGCCATTCTCGCACCAAACGCGTCACGGGATAGTATTTTCCATAGCGGTAAATTTGAATGGTGTCGTATCGCTCCAAGCGCATGAGGCTCAACACAAACACATCCTGGTCTTCACTCACCACAAGAGGATGTCGGCATTGATCGGGATGCAAGGCTTCGGCTATGTGAAACAATTTGTGTTCTCCTTCTCCGGGGACATTACATCCACTCACAATGACGTTCAAATGTTGAACATTTTTGAAATGATACCGTTTCAAACGTTCCACAAGATAATGTTGAACCTTGAGAGCAATGATATTGGTTCCAAATAAAACGGACCGATATTTGGATATTCCTTGAAGAGACACATTGCGTTGTTCTCCTTCCTTCTTTGTCCTACGTTCCCGCTGAGTCGGCCATTTCATAGGAACCCCTTCTCCATCAAAGGATAAAATGAGCGTGAGACGTTCCACAGAAGCATGAGATAAAAATTCATTTAAGTTATGAGACAGTTTACACCAGACAACATGGCACATTTCCCGAAATAATTTGGATTCGTCCTTCTCCAAAGCCGTATTAAGAGCAACGTGCAACAAGGATTGAACATCGTACAAAATGGAATCGAAATGTTCGGGTACGGAAGGAGGTTCTTGGTTGGGTTCATGCAGTTTATTAATTAACATGCAAAAATTGGTGATGCCCATTTTGAAATATACTCGACTCGACTCTTCTTTGCTATTTATTATAATTACTAAAAAATTTTTTCTAAGCAAGGTTTGAAAAAATGTTTGTCGTACACATTTTACTTTTCATGACAATGTACACTCTGCATTGTTTTATGGCACGCAATTTAATTATGTATTATACAGCACAACCCCAAGCGTTTCATTGGAATTTACACCGTTGGAATCAAGATGTCCAGTTCCTTCTTGATCGAATGGTTTGAACAGCTTTTGTTTGGACACACAAATTCATGCATTTTAGATCCACCCACGTGCTTATATCAGCTCATTTGTCGTTTGGAAGCTGATGGCATTCAATGGAAAGATATGATACGGCATGGTGGACTCACTCTGTTTCGGTATCAAATTCAAGGTGATTTAGATGTCTTGTTGGATTACTTGGATCAAACTTTTCTTCAAGACCAAAAAGACTTGCCTTTACCCGTTTTTCGTACAAGAGCCATTACAACTTTTTTCAATCAATTGTTGGCATGTTTTGCTCGTCAAAAGGATATTCAGTCCCTGGACGTGGGAAATGACACTGATAAATCCACTTTAAACTTGATCCTTTCTAAACCTGATGAACCAGGTCCTTTTCAATACCAATCACCTCGTTTTTGGGGAGAATTGGCACGACAATGGATCCTTAGACGACGTCCACTTCCGAAAGAATTGGCTCCTTTACCCCATCCCTCTTCTTTAGACATGAAACGAACGGCTCGTTTGTATGATGTGACTTGTAAAGCTCGTGGAGAATACGTGGATCCCTTATCAATGTATTTAGTCCCTGCTTCCGAATATGTCAATGCCGTTCATTTTCAATCGGAGACACTTTTGGAAACCTTTGTGCAAGCCAAACCCCATCATGCCTTGTCTCAAGCTGTGGAACGACTTGTGCTAAGAGCTCTTGATCAATTTTTAAATGGACAATACCCCTCGTGTTTAAAGCATAAAGACGAGAAACTAGATATTTTTTTACAAAATGTCACGGTCGTAGATGGTTCGATCCCAGAGGCTTCAATTACATTGTCTCCTCCTCCCAAAGTGGTCAATGTATTTCAACGTTTGTTGGCCGTGTCTCAATTGGATGATTTGTGGCAAACCAGTACTTTTGGAGTAGACACCTCTTTTGTCGAAACCGATGTAATGCTCTTGACGGAGAAATTACATATGGCCGAACGGCAAAACGCCATGTTGTTGAAACATGTAGAGTGCCAATAAACGGGTTGCAAAACGAGCACATTTGGAGGGTCTCACATGCCAGGGACAGGAATCAGCTACAATGTGAGGATACATGAGAGCCAACCGTCTCATGGATGGTACACCATAAATTTCCACATTAATCAGATGAGGGAGTTTGGTTTGACGCAAAATATTCATTTGATAACTGTTTCCCTTGCAACCAAACACAATATCCGTGTCAGGAAACTGGGTTTGTAGTTGATGGTAACGAACTTGTAAAAAATGCAAAATATTGGCCAGAGGAGTTCCATTTAATGTCGTCATGATGGCATCTGGTCGAGCATAAGGATATAATTTAATGGCCTCGGAATACGAGTAAGGGCTCGTTACTTGAAAGAAAATTTCATAACCCGTCACATCCACATAGCCCAGTTCCAAAGGTATGTACTGTCGATCCAAAACCACTCCAGTCGTATGAATCAAAGCGTGGACTGCCATACTCCTTGCTTTAAAATTTAAAAATAAGAAACAAGAATCATGAAATTTGGAATCAAAACCATAATCATTGGAGCCGTCTTGGTGATGTTGATTGTGTCCGTTGTGATACAAAGTTATGTCATGTATCAGATGAGTAACGCTACATTGTACGACATAGATGGTAATACTGTAAAAAGAAGGGGGTGGAAGCTCAAAAGTTTTGGATCAGCAATCGAATACTCTTTGTCGGACCTACCGTTGGAAATTTGATTGGTATGGTGTTGCTGGGAATCTTGTACGTGATGGCTTAATAAAGAAACACAAATATGAATCTCAAAACAATTTTGATCACTGCGCTCTTGGTAGTTATTTTGATGAGTTTGATGAGCTTTGGGTATATCACCTACGCAATTTATTCTGAAACAGCTTCAAAGAAAGGAGCAGAACTCTTGCAAGATAAACAGCTCCTATTTTACGTACAGTTGGTATTGAGTCTTTTGAGCTTTGGTTTGGGTGTTGGAATCTTTTTCAAAGCATAAGTTGTAGACTAGTCCAACATCAAACATTTAAAGCCCTACTAATAAAATTTTTTTTTTTTTTTTTATTCATTTGCGGTTTTTTGTTTCTTTCTAGGCGGCATACGAGCAATTTGTCCCCGCCTTCTTTTTATATGATTATTCATAGTAAATGTATATTTTATTCCCTTCTCCACCAGCATTAATAATTTTCGGGATTCCCCTTGTGCTCGAGTCTTGTGCCAAAATAACAATTCAGCTTGCACAAATTGTTTCCATCTTTGCGTATTCAGGACCATATCACACATATCAAGAGGTACTTCGGGTAATTTCCAAAAAGCCATATTCAATAGCATGCAAAACATTTTCTTTTGGCTAATAAATAATTGTTCATAATTGACCCATTGACATTCTTGAGCATCCATCACCTGACATTTACTGGCCTCTCTCTGGTTTGTACATCCGCTCGACCGCTATAGGTGTATTCGATAAAAATCATTAGCTTTTCCAGGCTTCGGAGCACGCGCACCGCACACAACAAGTTCTGACTATAATCACCAAATGCTTTGTCTTTCGGTAAATGGAGTATTTTTTAGCATCTCGGCACTTGTAATGCGCCTCTTGAATAATGTAGACCCATAAAATCCATCCACGACTGGACAAAGATAAATGGTCTTCCATCCACGCAAACGAAACCTTCTCGAGAGGGGTGGAAAACATAAAATGCCACACGTTTTCCAACACCAATTGCGATATAAATTCAATGAGTTCATTAATACGTTTCTGAAAGCCTTTGGTCACAATGGTTCTTTTGTGTGCCTGCAAATGTACTGGAGACAAGACGCATAAATCTCGCTTCATCCGTTGTTCAAATTTGAGCTCCACATGATTTAAATTTAAATAGGCATTGACGGCATGACAATCATTGTCGGGCCAATTTTGCACCATCAAACTATCGGTGTCTGCATAACAAATGTGATAATTTAAACGTTTCAAATAATGGTACGAGCCAAGTACTGGATAGCACAACGTTGCGCAAATCGTCATGGTACTTAGGTAGATAGGCTAGACATGAATCCTTGCCATTGCTTTTATCGCCGTATAGTAAATCTTCGGATTGGGGTACCTCTTGATGCATTACCTGAGCATTGTAATGATACACGCCCCTTTGTTTATTTTGTTGTCCCTGATATTTGCAAATCAATGTCGCACAATATGCGGTAAAAACGCCTCCGTTTGCTCATTAATGACGATGGCAAATGCATCTTTTTCAGGATTAAACGGGGGATAGTAAAAGGCGGGACTCTCTCCAAAGGTATCATTTTCGAAATCACGTTCCCCGTGGACACGATATGCAATAGAAGTCAACTGTTGAGCGGGAGGACACGCCAACCACTCTTCTCGGGTCATGATGGTGCATGTTCCATAACATAGATTACTACTCAATAAAGCGCTAGGGTACATGCTGGCAAAATCCATCACAGACACATTTTCGTACGCTTTTTCTGAAATGCAATAATTTAAAGCCCCTTGATACGTTTGGTTTTTGGTGACCAATACAGAAGCATACTTTTTAATGTCAACAGGACTCTTTAAAAAATGAGTATTGACAAAATATCCCAAGCACGTGCCATACGTTTTAAACAATTCCAACAAAAAGCTAGAGTTACCCATGTGGAGGGCTTGAAATCATATCCTACCGCTGTAAATTGTCAGATGCCCCGAACCCAGATAACACATTTCAAATAAACGATAGACTAAAAAGGAATCTTTTAAACAATACTGCATATAGTCTTTAAAAGTACCAAATTGGCCCGGGGGTACACGACGTGGTTTCAAAATTGCGTAACATTCTTCTGTGGAACTTTGCTGCAGTAAATGGGCCGTCACCTGAGAATGTGTGTACCAAGACCAGAGTCCAGTGGATTGACCAGTACTGGCCTATCTACCTTCATGCGCCACGTCATCCACCCTGAATCCGGGTAACCAGAACTAAAAATTGAAAATAAAAATATAACCAACACCATTTTTGAAAAGTGGTAGACGCGATACGTCCCTAATGATGAACGGATGAATAAATGCCGTAGAATGGAACATACTTCTGCAACCAAAGCTAAAACGGGTAAACAAACACGGAAAAATCAACCACTGATATTATAGCCAGTCAAGACCTTGCACAAAATTTGAATCAGGTGAAATACTGAAAATCATTCAAAAGCCGACGCTCAGACGTATATGCATGAGCCCAACCATGTCCAACGGATGAGCATCAGCAAGGCAATCGATACAAGAGCCACGATCGCTTCCTGACGCCGATTCCATTTTGTACAAAACCATAGAATCATGACAATTTCATCGGTTTCTGATCCAATCCTGTGGGGACAATGATCGGCACCATCCATTGGGACCGTTTCCAAATCAAAGTTGGCCCAATAGGTCCACCGGGTGCATGCGTCTGATTGGGATGCATTTCCAAAGCCCATCAAATCCACCTTCTCGTGAACTGTATATACCATTTATGGCCAAAACCCTGAGTCTAAGGCTTGAGGCACAAGTCAATGTACAAACGGACCAACCAATCCATCTTGTCGTAATAACATAGTTTATACTTGCTGAAAATGTCCAATTTCTCATGACTACATGTCTCAAGATATACCTTGTAAAAATGTTTTGAGGAGAATCCAATCGATTTTTCTACTAGTCGTGGCTTCAAATACGCAATCTTCGAGGAGTCCTACATAGGTAAACGGAACAGGTTTGCAATCGTGGCATCGATGTTCCAAGGCTCCGGAATGATCTTTGTCACCGTTATTGGTACAAACACCAATCCATTGTTCACAGGTAAGTACGAGAGTCACTTGCACCAATTCTGGACCAGACTATCCAAGAAAGTAACTTTAACATATGAATATTTGGATGATATAATCATTTCCAGTGCCAGAGGAAGCAATCTTTTCCCACCGTGAATAGAATATAACATCTTGGAACTAGTACATCGGTCATTATGATAGTATAAAATTTTCAGCCCCATCGCCAGTTCTTCACTACGCACCACTTCGCATACACAAAAATGATGGTTTCTTCTGGTTTCATCTTGCTGCCAAAACACCATTTTCTTTTCTTTTGGCTCACTGCTTAATACAGATCCATCTTGCTCAACATATTCGTCGGTACCTTCCAGCCCCTCACGATTTTCAAACACAAACACTTGATTACCTAGCTTTATCAGGCAAACAAGGTCAGAAATGATTCTAAAGCATATCGCCCCATTCCGCCTGCATTACGCTATCGGTTCGTTAAATACCCAATTTCTTTCCATAAACCTCTAAATCTTTGTGAGTATCCTTCAGACCGTTCTTTCACCAACTCACTTCGATCCTACCACTCCATGCAGCCCACGGAACGGGGTGCCGAGCCATTTCAGATAAATTATTATTAGACACGATTCCAAAACCCAAACAATTGTACTTTTAAAGATGTTCTACGCCATCGTCAGGATGCCCGTCACAGTCCAGCTTTTGTATGAATATTTGTAGGCAACCCTCGGTCGCCTTTCATCACCAACTGCTTCTTTGAATTCAATGTTTTCCCAACACCTTGCAACATGAAACAAATCGGTTATTTTAGTTTGTCAACATGGAAATTAAGATTCTGGTAATATGCCTAATTGGCCACATGCCATTAAAACTTACTCAAGAACCCATTTGATCAATGGGGATAACGAAGAATGTAATTTGACTGCATACGCGATATCTGCTATCATATTGGCGAATGTCAAAATGTGGAGTGCTGGGCGGTTCAGCGCCCGTTCACCGCTAATCAATACTTTGCTACGGATTCTTGCCGTTGACGAGAGTTCCATTGTCAATTACAGGAACCAAACCTCGACCACCACGCGTATTGGTGGGCCGCACACGCTCTTGAAACCCTATCCATCGACTTTGGTATTTTGATTCCCCTGTACGCAACGCCCAACCACCCGAATCACGCGTTCTCCCGTCCAAAGTTCAACGTCCACGGCAACTATTCCCTTCCTTCTGGTTAGCACAAACAGGCGTCGAAGCGGCGGAATGCTCTCAAACATGGATCTCGAGCTATCCGCATACCGGACGCAATACTACCCCGGTGGTATTTTACGCGCTGCGAAAATTCGTACCGGCACAACGCGAATTCGGGATATCCCGGCATTTTGGCCCCGCAATGACTACTCAACATAGAAATGAAATTTTCAGAGTTAGATTTGATGTAGTCAATGGATTAATGTAGTGCCAGCACCCGCACGAAACGCGCTTGGCGTTATTCCCAAATATATTCGTATCCCCGTTCCATTCAAATCCAGAATTGCTGTGTGGTACGCCAGTTCCAAGCGGTTCTACCGGTAATCCGGCAGCTGCTTCTGATTGTTCAAAATCTCAAAGCGGAATGCGTCCCTAACATTTTTTACCATCTAAAGCGAACCCGGTAAGCTGCGCCTTCTGAAATGAAATTTACTCGGTTTTAAATTTATCTTTACGATCAGACATTAACGACGGAAAATACGTATCACAAATGAAAACGAATACCTCCGCTTCAATCTTCTGGGGCTATCCTGTAATCGGCCCGGTTTTGGAAAGTTCCGTACAATAAGTTTGCGAAGTCATCCCACGCGTCCGTATCCACTTTAACCTTCAAATTCTGCAAAACTTGAGTGCAGTCCAAACATTTCTGGAAAGTGGAATCATTCCGAAACAAACCTCATCCCCATAGTAAGGTATTGGTACTGAATTGAGAGAAGGTGGAACAAGTCCTAGAGATGAGCACGCTATACCGCCTTAATATTTGCGGCCTAGAGATTGCAATTCAAATACTTGTAGCCGCTATGATAGACAGAATAATCACAACCTTAGTATTTTGTCCTCATCTATAATATATCGTGCGATGAAACTTTACGACGAAAATGCGCAAACACGATGTATATGAAAGGAATATTTCTCTCTCACACGGCGCAATGCTCGCGGCGAAGTGAAATATGTTTTACTCCACCATTCCTGTTCTCAAACCGTACCGCATTGAATGTATTGATTACGATATTCGTCCCGCCGCGAAATTGGATTTACTCGACCCAGCTATGAATACAATGATCGAGCGATTATATCCCAACGGCGACGCCCGCGCAGGATATGTTTGACGAGTAAGAAGGCTCGAAGGCTCTAAGGTGGATTCTTTTGCGCGCGCCAAGTTTACTTCAATGCAAAAATCTGCTTCCTCTACTCATAGATTATCAAATATGCGGTTCAGCACCTGCCTGCATAAACCATAAACAAGATGGATGCAAACCGCCGTGAATCTGAAGTACCACCACAAACCGGTATATCAAAATGCGCAGTCGTACGTAGATTAGCACGGCCATTTCGGTTTCATCGCGCTTCGATCTATGGGATTAACAGCTGTGATGTGCGCAAGTGATGACGAGGCACTTCCATTAATACCAGACCACTCTGAAAATTTGTGGGTAAAACGTATACATACAACTTTAAAACCGATGGCCAAAGTAAAAGCTCACGTACAGTTTTCCGAACTGGGTTCCCTGCAAGCGCATAGCGATTCGAACAACGCCCTGATGGTTCATCCAGCCACGCACGGGCCAGCGTATGTTGTTGTTCAGGAGACAAAACACGTTTCTGGAAAGTCTTTATCCGCCCTTCTCCATGGCCTCATTCGCCAAACGCACCCGGTTGTCACCGATTTTGCGTGCGGAATTACCAGACCATGTCGTTGGCTTTCAAACCCAGTATGTAGTACTTTATTATTATTTTTACAAACAAGTAATTTCATTAGAATATGGATCGTCAGAATGTTTGGCGGTAAATATAGAGAGTCGGCGCCCCCGACCGAATTTCGCAGTTGTTTTGAGCGCCGAAATTACGGCGCTCATACAGCTGAAAAGACGTATGTTTCACATGGCATCACTTCAGGTAAATGAAAATTTCGCCGAACCCGCAAAACCGTGGCGAATTTGCATGAGATACCTTGTCCCTGAATTTTGTCGTTAAATTAAATATGAGGAACGCTACGGCAAAACCGCTTATGTACCCATTAGCTTCTTCACGACGCCCTTTCAAACGCTATTTGAAAACTGCACGCCAAATCCTGACTGGTGAAGTTGGCGCGCAGTTCTTTCAAACCCATATTTCTTTTCCTACAGTAGTGTGTTGGTCACTTCTATTGGGAGTCTTCAACTTAACGCACCCGCAAAATCACCGATTTCGCTTTATTCTTATCGTCTGACGCTTCGTTATCTTTATGCGGTTCTGGTATCCATGCACCTAAATTAAATTATTCACACGCTCACACCCGCGCCGGAATATTTATTATTGCTTGTCATTGAAACGCACAGCCAATTTCCACATTGTCTTTGAAATGCCATACCTCCCAAAAGATAAAGCCAGTCATATAATTTGGAAAATTACCTAAATGGTTATAATTTTGCCCATGGAGTCAACTTCCTTTCCTGTCCTGAAACATCTACAATTAATGCACAACTCTGAAAAACCCAGGTACCTGCCTGCGGTTTGTCCCATCTCTGTCAACGTAATTAGTAGTAAATACCTAAAGCTTTGAACCAAAATGAATATAGGTTTGATGGCTAACTGGCAAATCTCAAAAGATTCTAGAATGAATCCATAATCAAGATGGATGGTTCCTATAATTCCCCATATTACGCGAAATGATCCTTCTTTTTGATGGAGCTAAAATTCTGTTGACGTCGAATCTACGAAATTACACCAACCTACGCCAACGGCGCAAATAGCTAAAATTGTTCTTCGCACCACGTTTCAATTATGAATTCAGATTTAAAACGTTTACTTCAAAACTTCACCGACGCATCGGCAATGAAGTAGCGCTATGATATCAAGCACGAAGTTATGGTAAAATCCGGTAATTTCAACTCGCGTAAGATGGAGGTACCGCAAGCGCAAACGCCCTGAGCGTCACCTTCAATCGCATGCACATCTGCGGGTACCCACCCAGCTGAACCGCGATAAAACGACTCATCGGTGATTTTCTATCAAAAATAAATCGTACAATGATTTGGTAAACGGCGGAAGATTGCGGTGATGATGAATTTGAATAAAGAGTGCAGCCAACCTTGTCAACAGCGCCGATACCGCGTTTAAACTTAATCGCGGGTTCGCGTATTGACGTATAACCAACAACCGACGCCCCGGAAACGCTAGCCCAGAAAGAATGCGCGTATCTAAATAACATGAGTGAAATATGTTCGCCAAACGCAAAATCTAGCCCAACGAACCCCGACTTTAAATTATTATGATATTATGGTTGTTGTTATGCAATTTTATAGTGTATTCAAAACAACATTGAAAAGTCAACTCGTCTAAGACTGCCCAATTTATTCCGCATGGCGATTACGCGTTGTTCGGAAACCCGCACGCGACCCTGCTCTTGATATCACCCGCCTGACCGCAGCGAAACGTACCATCTGTTCCCAAAATCTCACGAACTATCTGTGGAAAGCAAAACCCAACGTTCCAACCGCGATTTATACGCGGCTCATAGGAACCAACGATTTATCAACTCTTGAAAACCAGCCAAGCTGCCAAGTTACTGAATGGTGTAGTTTTACAAGTCATTTTACTCTATAAACGGTCCAGAAAATGCCCCACTCGTTTCATACCAAATGTGACAGAATTGCCTGTAACACCGTCATCCTCTGCACCGGCCCGATCGTAAACCCCTTCCACCCATCATGCGCAGGTAGATGCTGTAAGATAAGGTTACGCTGGACGAGCCGATGAACCCGCATAATCCGTAATATCTATGTTCTTATCAAATTGGCGGACGAGCCCAGTCCTTCATACATGTATTTGGCAATTTGATTCATTTGATTAGCACGCTTAATTCCAACGACCTCGTCGCAAGCGCGGGCTATCTGCTCCCCAAACGAAATTGCGCCATGATCACCTTCGAAACCGCCTGGACAAAATTATTTTGCCACAAAACGACAGCCATTGGAAATATTTTATCCCTGATTCTTACAAATCAATTAACCCCACCAAACATTTTCCATTCTCAGCGTAGAATTTAGGTGTTAACATGCGGCACCCAACACATTAACAGATGTCAGCTAAGCAAAACTATGTATAATTTGGAGCATTGGGTGTAGGAAATGTTTACCGAATAAAGGAATAGTAAACAAATGATAAGGTGTATAATATGAGTACAACTGCGGTATTATTGATGTTGAAAATTGCCTTAGAACCTCATTTCGAAAACTCCTGAAGTACCTAGAGATTACTCCCCACTGCCAGATATTTTCCCCTAATTTTCCATCGTTATAGTTCCAACACCTCCACAAATCGAGTACAACCCCGACCAAGAAGATCTTGAGATGGCGGGTTATAGTTCAGGAGTTCACCTGGTTCCAGCAGCCCACCCATCTGTAAGTAGCCAAAATCGACTTGCTACCGAAATCGTTCAAAATCTCCAGCTGCCGCTCCTGAAATCGTTCAAGAAGTCGTTCTGTAACAGAACTATCAGACGTTCTGCAAGGCCGCCAGAAAGATCTGCAAGTCTAGCCAAGGCGTGATGGTGGGAGCAGCCTGTCCAGCAAGACGTGCTCGGCAGAAGAGGTAGAATTTGCCCGCAACTGCAGGGTCAGGAATATCGTTCCAGATCCGAAGTCCAGCAGCTATCGTGCAAATCGTTCGCGATCTCCAGCTGCTAGAGTAAAATCGTTTCAGATCCACGAGTCCAGCTAGGAGTAACCGTTTCAGATCCACGAGTCCAGCTGTTTAGAGTAAAATCGTTTCAGATCCACGAGTCCGAAGCTATAGAGTAACGGGCAGATTCCCGAGTCCAGCAGCTAATACAAATCGTTCGAGATTTCCAAACGGCTGGGAGTAAAATCGTTCCAGATCTCAAAGCCCATCAGCTAATGTAATCGTTTGAGATCTCCCCAGCGTCCAACAGTTCCAGTAGTCGCTCGAGTCCAGAACGATCAAAACAGACGACCCAACAGGCGGCGTCGGATCAGAAGAAAATTTAGGTTCAAAGGTCTCCCCTATTTGGATTTCAGAAACTTCTAGGACGTGAATTAAGGTGTGTATGATTATCCACCCCACAAACTAACATTCCATAATGATGATACATTCGGCAGTCCGTAGAATTCCACAAAGTAAGTTATTTACTAAGCCATTGCTCCCAAAACACATCCTTACTCCAGGACGGGATACTGTACCGCGAAATGCAGTTATTTCAGTAAGGAAGAAGATCAGGCGACATAAAGATATGTAAGGAAAAAAAAAAAAAAAATGTTTTTTTTTTGCATAATTTTAATATGTTTATTCCAATAAATATATCTACCACACCACAAAACACAAATAAGTCTATACGTGAACATATATTGTACAAAACAACATTCCCAATATTACCTATCATAAGAACAATCACCAAATGTAATGTCCATTGATAGTATTGATTTTGTTTTTGACATATGAAATGTTTCAATACGTGGGTGGAATATAGTCTCATACTGAATCTTATCATTGGCTTGAAGGGCAGTTAAATTATTCTTGGAAATTTGTTGGCTACAAATCCATACCGATCCGACCCCTCTAAAAGATTATCCTACACCATTTTGTGGCGTAATTTGCGGGATGTTATTTTTCGTTGAAAGCACACTCAAATTCAAATTGTTTGAGTTAATGGCATCCAAAGCATCTGTTGTCAGTATATTTTCATAGCTGAATGGGATCCAGAAGAATTGTCGATTGATATTAATTAAACTGCTATTATATTGATGCTCCAGCTATAAATTTTCTCTCAAGCCGTACAACAATACCATGCCACTGACAGGCAGGTGCCTCTGGGATTCAAATGCGTTTCTGTGTGTGTGTCAGAGCTGATTGAATGGGGAAGGGGTTGCTGGCTGCTTTCAAATAGCAATTGAGGAGTTTTTCCACCACGGATACAGGTAACGTCCAATTCCAAAATCAAATCAATACCCCAGTCACTTCACGAGCTACCTGAGATGTATCCAATGGGACAGCACGACATCACTTCCAGGAAACTTCGGCAGGATGAGTAGTTGGGTACTGGCGAATATGGGCATACTTGGATGTTTAAACAACACTCGTTTTAGGCTCGATAGACTGTTTTTCCTGCAAGAAAAATTTCTAAATGGTTTGACCCGCAGCCAGTCAACATCTTCCTCATCAAAATTCGCAATCATAGCTTTGACATACTACAATCTATTGAGATACCTGCTCCATTTTCTCCAATCCAAACCCATGTGCAGCGAGGATGTTTGGATTGCATACCAACATTTGTTCGGGGAAAAAGAAGCCACCGCTTTTTCAGCGCTGACTGACCACATGACAACGCGATCCCTACCCATCTCCAGCATCGATGATGTCGCCATCGCAACCAGGTTGGACACGACAAGACTAATGTATTGGGTTAATTCAGTCCATTGCATATCATCCTTCCGATGCCATGTGGCACCAACCGATTTAGTGAGCTAACTTAGACGCTGGCATCCCAATTCCAAGTGAATTTGGTCTACCACAATACATTCAGGCGGAAGGAAGGGGGAATTATAATACCTTTTGAGAGTTGCAGGACGTATTGTATTTCCACATGTTGAAAATAATGGGTAACGTTTGGCGATACCTATCTAGTAAATACCGGTCAGTAATGCTCACAGCAGCAACGAGTACGTTGCACCATACTGCTGGGGGTCGAGGCGCATCACAATGGCTGACTTTCTGGCGGTGTGACCTTGTTTTGACCTGAAAGCACAATGCTTTTAAGCAAAAACATCGGGTTCTCCCACCAAAGTATGTTGGGATACATTGGTCATTGTAGAAGAGGATGAGGTTGCACAGAAAAGATGTGGTGTGAGGGGGACATTACCGAGAATCAAAGAGCCACTTTCACAATGCGCCAAAAGGTCCAAAATTGATGTCGAGTGAGCCAAGTCACAATAGTGACCATTTCTTCGGACGCAATCTTTGGAAATACGGCAGGGGATAAGCACTCACAACGTGCCGTCGCTAATCACAAATGATACTTTTCCGTGGACAACCAATTGACAGGAGTGAAATCAGCGTAAGCACACGTGATGATGTTCCACATGAGCACAACTTCGGCTCGAATTGCTTCCAAAGTGATGAGTTTTTTCTTGAGCGGTGCTGTAGAAAGGTGTCGTTAACACCACCAGAGGAACGTAAAGATGGGTCATAATTACACCAAAACAGTAAATAGGAGAACCGAATAAAAGAACCTCTGTGGAAACCACCACTTGGTTCAGTTCACTTAAAAGAAACAGTTTGTAATGAAAAGCAAGGAAAATAGGAAGCTAAAATAAAAAATTAATAGAGTTTCTTATTCCAGGCCAGTTGAGGCAACGTACTCTATTGGAGTCTTGACCATCCAATCTCGCACCACTGATTTTCGTTTTCATTTTATCGTCTTGACGCTCGTTATCTTTATGGCTCTGGTATCCATAACAATATTTAAATATTTGAAATACCGTTACACTTGTGAAAAGTTGGATGACATTATGGCTGTTATGAAAATACAATAGCCAATTTCACATTGTCTCTTTGAAACGTGGCTGCATCTCCAAGATGCCAGCCTAATAATTTGAAATACCCCAAAGGAGTAGAGATGCAGTCAGGAGTCAACTCTTTCCGTTCAAATTGCACATCTTGCATACTGATTAAAAATAATCTCAGGGACAAATCAAATTTTGCCGTGTAGTTTGTTCCATCTTCAAAGGTCAACGTAATTGTAGGAAGCTCAAAGTGAATGTGCTGAATAGGTTTGATGGCTAACCGGCGCAAAATAATCTCAAAAGATTTGAAGGAATCCATAATCAAGATGGCTTGTTCTGAGACGCCCGAGGATATGGTGAAAACACTTTTGGAGAAGAGTGAAATTTTCCAAAGATTGTTTAATCAGTATTTTGAATATATCAATTTACAGCCACAAGAACAGGCAACAGCTGAAGAAATTTTTCGGGACACGTTTCCCAATTATAATTCAGATTTAAAAACGTTTTTTAATGAATGGGTAGTTCAAAAGCTTCAACATACTATAAATGAAAGTGAGGATATCACACCCAGCGAAACTTGCTCTCAACTTGTGTATGATGGAGGTACCAAAAGTTACCTAAATGCTCGAGTGTTGCCACCTCTCAATCGAAAAAAAAGACTAGAAAAATTCAACTTGGGCGAATTTGTGAGACAAAAACGACTCAATGGTGATTTTCATCAAATAACTTACAATGATCGAGAATCGGTGGAAGATTTGATGGATGAATTGAACGAAGAGAAGCAACGAAACGACCAGAAAGCTGATATTGCACTGAATCGGATCGTGGAAATGGTGGCGATATTGAATGCTAATTGTAAATATCGTCTCTTGGAATTGCATTCAGAAAGACGTATTCAATAACATGAGTGAAGAGGAAATGGCAATGCAACTCTAGCCTACTCCTTAATAACCTATTAAAAAAATTTTTCATTATATATTATTATTATTATTATTGTTGTTGTTGTTATGCAATTTTATAGTGTATTCAAAACAAGTACATTGAAATGAATTCTGTTCAAGACTTGCTCCAATTTATTCTACGACATGATTACGTCGTTGTCTTTGGAAACCTTGGACGGTATCCCCGAGTTCTTTTTGATGCATTCGTTGCCGATTCTCAGTTGAATGTGGCCATTTATTCTCCATATTATTTGTGTTCCAGTACTCCCGATGAACGCATTCGTGTGGTTAAACCCAGCAACGTTCAACCGTGTGATTTATACGTGGTTTTAGAACCAACACCTTATCAACTCTTGGAAAAACCAGCCCAAGCCACACGAATGGTAGTTTTTACAAGTCATTTTACCTATAAAACTCGTCCAGAAAATGTCTGGACTTTTGTCAGTTTTTTCCATACCCTCAATGTGACAGAATTGGCTCGTAACACTCAGGAATTACTGTCCCTTCAGGACCATTCGATTCAAACCCCTTCCATCCATCAAGTGCAGGTGGATGCTGTACATAAGGTTACGCTTTCTGGACGAGCCGATGGAACCTTGGATAATCCTAATACCTATGTTCTTATCAACTTGTCGGGATATTCCAGTCCTTTTCACATGTATTTGGCAATTTGGGATTCATTTGATTACATGTTGATCAATAAGAATTTTGTCAAAAAGTGGATGATTTGCTTTCCCCAAAACGGGGGTCGAAAGGCGTTTGATCAATTTCTTCAAAATTGTTTGGACAAATTATTTTGTAAAAAGTTTGAGCATGGAAACGTGACAGCCATTGGAAATATTTTATCCCTGATTCCTTTTTACAAATCGGGATGTATCCACCAAACATTTTCCATTCCCAAAGGTAGAATTTTAGGTGTTGAATACGTGGCACCCAACACATTAACAGATGCTTGTAAAGCAGCAACCATGTATAATTTGGAGCATTGGGTGGGAAATGTTTACCGAATAAAGGATTAGTAAACAAGATAAGGTATAATATGAGTACAACCAGTAATATTGATGTTGAAAATTTGCCTTTAGAACCCTATTTCGAAAACCTTGAAGTACCTAGAGATTACTCCCCACCGCCAGATATTTTCCCCAATTTTCCATCGTTACCAGTTCCAACACCTCCACAAACTATACAACCCCGACCAAGAAGATCTTTGAGTGAGGGTTATAGTTCAGGGAGTTCACCTGGTTCCAGAAGTTCATCTTTAAGTAGCCAAAATCGACTTGCTACTCGAAATCGTTCAAAATCTCCAGCTGCTGCCCGAAATCGTTCAAGAAGTCGTTCTGTAAATAGAACTATCAGACGTTCTGCAAGGCTTTCTGCCAGGAGATCTGCAAGTCTAGCAAGGCGTGCTGGTGGGAGAAAATGTCCAGCAAGACGTGTTGGCAGAAGAGGTAGAAGGTCTGCAACTGTGGGTCAACATCGTTCCAGATCTCGAAGTCCAGCAGCTAATGCAAATCGTTCGCGATCTCCAGCTGCTAGAGTAAATCGTTTCAGATCCACGAGTCCAGCTGCTAGAGTAAATCGTTTCAGATCCACGAGTCCAGCTGCTAGAGTAAATCGTTCCAGATCCCGAGTCAGCTAATACAAATCGTTCGAGATTTCCAACGGCTAGAGTAAATCGTTCCAGATCTCAAAGCCAGCAGCTAATGCAAATCGTTCGAGATCTCCAGCTGCTAGAGTAAATCGTTCCAGATCTCGAAGTCCATCAGCTAATGTAAATCGTTCGAGATCTCCTTCAGCGTCCAACAGTTCCAGAAGTCGCTCTCCGAGTCCAGAACGATCAAACAGACGACCCAACAGGCGGCGTCGGATCAGAGAAAATTTAAGGTTCAAAGGTCTCCCTATTTGGATTGGGGAAACTCTAGACGTGAATTGGTGTATGATTATCCACCCACAAACTA
>BMAV01022350.1:6943-44623 GCA_019973955.1 Trichonephila inaurata madagascariensis
GCATTTAATGACCGATGATGGGAATGCTATTGAGACTCGTCTAATGACAGCACAGATTAATACGGACTTAGTGAATCACCCTGTGCCCTCAACTACATAGCCCTCTACAAATCTAGTGCATGTTGGAAATGATGCATATGAATCTATAATAAATTCTATCTTAAGTTGCAAAGGCTACGATTCTCATCAAAATGCTCACAAAGATTTTCAAAATAGATTCGTTGATGATCCTTTCGTTCAGGGATGTTCGATTTGTGAGAGATTATGTTTTAGACATGATTTTAGAACACCTGTTGCTGAGCACAAAAATATTTTACCGGGAATTAATTTAGAAGATATTAAAGCATGCTACAATTGCCGACAAAGTTTAAGTAAGAAACGGATACCAAATGTTTCTTAATATAATGATTTTGTTCACTCAGAAATTCCAGCACATCTTCCTACTTTGGATTTGGTATCAGAAAGACTCATTTCGCCATGAATACCTTTCATGGAAATTAGGTGATTGAGACATGTACATGATCAGTTTGGAATATTAGGAAACGTAATCAATGTTCCTTCGCACCAAAGAAGTTTCACTTCTATCGCTTGGCATTCATCGCACCAATTTTTTCATTGCGTTCTTAATTTTTGTATTTTATATTTTTGTTTTTGATTAAAAACTTGTATTTGAATAATTTTTATTCCCCCCGTTAAAACGAAATTACAGCTATCATAACATTTTACACCTCAAGACGTGAATTCAATTTAACACGTTACAAAAAATCAGGTGCGGCTTAGATTCAAAGGCAAAACATTTGTTGGATGAGAGAAATTGAGTTTCCACCTCTTTGAAAAAGAAAAATGTAACCGTTCATTCTAGCACTTGCATCGAAGATTTATCGCACTCCGTAATTAATCTCCAGTATTCAGTATATCTTAAACATCGTTGTTTGCTTGTATTTAGGGAATTTTCTTGTGTAAAATCTTTCTTTTAATCAAAGATATCAGTAATAGCATGATGAAGAGTCCACTGAAAATTTGAGAGGTATGAAAAAATATACGACGATGACGTAGACAAAATGATAAAATGTTTGCTTGTAAATGTTCAACCTAATTTAATAATTATACATTCTTTTATAACACATTTTTTTTAAAAAAATGTTGTACAACAAATGCATTGCACTGCACAGAAGACGACACTGTGAGAGATAATAGAGACGCCCCTACACCCATTCCGAAGTCATCTGTGACAATGGGTGTGACGAATCATTTTCGAAACGTAATACTAATAGTTAAAGTGATTACAGGTTCACGTATGTATTTGAAAGTTTTTAATAATGCTAAAAAACGAATTAATTAATAATCTATTGCTTTTTCATCATATTTTTTTTAAATTTCTGAAGTATCGGATATAGGTGAAGACTTCACACAGTTTTTTATTAAATAATTAAGAGAGAATTGGCGGTGCATTTTAGAATCCATGGCAACAGTTTTTCACAAAAATATTTTGAAAATTGGGATGAGGCTTAAAACGGTTTCCATATAGCACGGTACTAATTAACAGTGTTATACGAGGGAAACCTGTGATTTACGCCTTGACAATCCCTATTATTTATCGAATCTTTTCATGAATCTAGATCCCTGCCTTTAAAGAAAAATTACCGACTTCTCAACAAAGGCATTCCCAGATCAGAAATAGTTCTGCACCGTGGACAAACTGCATCTCGTAAAAATACTAACACTAGTAATTTCACTATTAGAATAAAAAAAAACATGTGCAATTCACAAAAATAGAAAGAATAAAATATCAGTACCACAGTACAGCGTACGGGTTAAGTGATCGGGATCAGTTTTCGCTCCCCCGTACGGTGTACAGGCAACCTAGTTAACACTAGAACGTCCATGATTTCGATTACTTTTAAACATCCCCGGTATCTTTTCGATAATGTGATAGGAAATATATAAAACAATTACAATAACAAAATAATTCTAGAACTATTGTTCAGTAGGGTTTAGTTTTAAGACTTTTTAATATTATTTCATGCAATTAACGTATTTTATGGCCCTTTATATCATAAGAAACGGGCGTTGACATTATGTCCCGCGATGCCTGCTGGACCACTGCATTGTCGCAGGGCATTTCGAGTCAAAATCTGCCAGGAGCATTACTATTATGTCGTATTATTTTTGTGCCATCCCTAGCGATATATATATCAGGATTTACTGGCATATAATCAATTATATATTTTTTTTTCTTCAGATTATTCGCAGTCACTTTCACTCAATCTTCTGTCTTCAGTCTTCATGCCTAAATAAGAGCCGATTAATTCTTATAAATCTCTCGCAATAAATTAGCAATTTCATCAGGGATTAGACCTTTTTTACGAGCAATCGTTTGAGGATGTCTGCTCTGCACAAGATTCGAAAATCGAATGAATTTTTTTTTATGAGCAGATAGCCAAATGCTATGTTACGAAACATATAAACACAACAATTTTAGTAACATAAGACTGGTTCCCGCTGTCAACCCAATGACACTGCATTCAAGGTCAAATAAATGTTGGATAGTAATTTGGGAAATTTGTTTTACTAATAGTTATGATGAACGACAGTTATTTATGATGATAAACTGCATAGGTGTCGAAATGATACCAGCGGATGTTCTAGGTGTTTTTAGTTGTAAAATTTCTCTCCTAATTAACCTAGAATCACAAAACGTTTACTGTGTAATTACCATAGAAAATAATTAAAAGCCACGAAAATTTTTCAAATTCCCTGCAAAAATGCGGAAAGAAGAACAAACTGAACAGGTTCCTGTGTCTAATTGACACAGCAAGATATTGTAGTGATAAGGTGTTAATAATTTATTGTTTTATTTTATTGTATTATTTTAGATTGTTTATTAGACTAACATTCCGTTTAGAAAAAAAAAAGGCATATGTTTCTCAACTTTCTCGATTTCGAGAATCAATATTCTCTAAATTATATCTCAAGTATGGTTCCGTGATATATCTGAATCTTCAAAATAAAAGAAGAAATCCATCTCGTACTGCCTTTGTTACCTGAAACCAAATATTCTTCTCCATTTCGAGAGTGATCCTGACATCTGATGCTGCATAAATATGAGCTCAGGATTGGATTAAAGTTTAGTTTTCTTCAGGAATCGCAACATTCCATATCCAAATATCTCGTGGTTGAAATGTACAGACCTAACCTGCAATCGATTCTACTTTTGCCCTAAGCAAAAATATTACTTCGTCTCGAAATGCGGATTGAAAATCCAGCCTTTGCATAGGAAATATACATTTTTATGTGGGTTAGGGCATATATTGGGAACTAGTGAGTTATTGGACTTTCTTTCGAAGAGGGAAACAAATGGGATAGAGTGGTTGTGTTATGAAACAAATATTAATTTTTAATTGTAAGGTATTTTTAAGCTAGAGGTAATAATTATGAGATTTTAAATGAATTTAAAGTGGTTGAGTGATCTGTTATTGCGTGAAATTTTATGTGGCTAGCTTGCAGGTTTGATTAAATGATTTTTGTTCGATTTATTTTAAGGGATTACTTCAAACAACATTTACCCTAACTTCATAACATTAAAAAAGAACTTAGTTTATTGAAAATTTGTAAAACTATGTCTGGCCGTTTTTTCTTTAAAGTCACCATTGCTGTAGGTATTTATTGAATGTTTGTTATTTTTATTATAGAATGCAATATTTTTAAAGAAAATATTAATTATTTGCTTAATATTTATATGCTTAGTAATATCAGAGAGATTTCAAACATTTAAAATTATTTTGCATTTTTAATAGTAAATTTTTGAGTAACACCTTTATAGACTAAATATCCGAATAAAACATTCATTTTTTAGTATTTGTATGTGTTTAAAATTTCACATTTATACAATAAACTAGTGCTTACCAGCACCCTACTTTCTGATAAGTAAAATAATTCTAATTAAATTGAAACATAATTTTCAGCAGAATAAAAAAACTGAAAAGCATTAAATCAAATTTACCACCATTAAAAGTTGAAAAGTCATTTTTTTTTCAATTCATAATCAGGATGATTTGTATGAACGTCCTAACTTCAATCAAGTTGGTTTGTAATGGACTTTCGCCCTCGAATGTGTGAGGGGAATCTACAGGATGAGAAAGTATCACAATATATATAAACACTTTTATTATAGCTATTAAATGACTATCTAAATTCAATTTTCTAAGATAGAGCAGCTATCACTACTAATGAACGCGCCAATTTATTTTGCAATAAAGGGAATCATACCAACCTTTGAATAGAAAATTCATTCATGGGAAAATAATTTGAATTAAAGTCTACGTCAAAGCATTGATTATTCAAATTGATATGATTCCTTGAAATAAAACTCAAACAATCATTTTCTTATTTAGCTTATAAAATTGTACTTCAGTTACATTTCCACTTTAACATAACAAATGAGGGAACAGGATTTTTCTAATTGGAAAGAAACTGTGGTACTCTACTATACCATCAACCAATATTGCCAAATCAATAAACATAACCAAAGTTCTCATTTCATGTGCTATCAATGCTATTCTATTTGGCAAGCTAGACACTAGATTTTCACTATTGGCTGAATTTTACGAAATTAGCTAACGTCTTTCTTTATATGAATTAATCGACGATATAGTATTTAAATTCCGAAACTGCATTTGATGTATCTTAAATTAGTTTAAACAAGTGATTAAATTTTTGTAGTCAATTACTGACTGTCTGGTGTTTTATCGTACTGCAATGGTGCATTAGCATGGTGCATAAGACAAAGTACATTCCATTGCCGGCTTAAAGTCCACATGCACTATACCAGGAATTGTGAACCAATGGCACGCTACACAATATTATTGGCATACCATTGAACAAAAAAATTTGTATTTTTGTTCAAAATATTTAAGTAATTGATTCGTCAGTCAAGGAATTTTTAGAGATTTTCTCAGTTCAAAGAATTATTGGAAACTCAAGTTTATTATGTACCCTAAAGTGACTTCATTTGGTAAACTGAACTTGTCAAAATTCGATTGGCTGGAAATGGAAGAATTTAAATGCAACTAATTGATTTTCAGTCTAGTTCAATACGGATTCAAAAACTTATTGAAACCAGAAAAGAAATTGTAATTGATTGAAACTAATAGGTTAACAAGAAATACAAGTAAAAATGCGAGTAACGAAATTTTGGAAACATGGAATTAAATTCCACACACATTTAACTGTTTGAAGAAGCTGGTTCATTCTACTTTAACCATATTTTCATCTAACTATGCCTGCGAGTCATTATTTTCAGAGATGAATAACATTAAAAACTTCCTTAGAAACCATTTAGCAAATTACTCCAAATCAGCATGCATTCTGTCAAAAATAATATCTTACAATCCTATATAAGTTATTTGTCATCTAATCTGCAACAACAGAAGTCACACCAATGTTACTTTAATTTAAATTACACGTATAACAAAAAAATTTAATATTTTACAATGCAAAGTGTATTTTTTCATAGTAAATAAAGAGTTTTGAGTTGCTAGTGTTTAGTTTTTCATTATTTTCCCAATAATCACAAGTAGAAATTGTTTGGTGGCACGTCTATACCTCATTAAATATTTATATAGAAAAAATTGCACGTTGATCTATAAAAGCTCGCCACCCCTACACTATACCAATACCCAGCATACGGATTTGCGAAAACTTTGAGCAGGATGTCATCGCTTAAGGGAGTATGGGCAATTTGAGTAAAGGAAGCAGAGTGATTAAATCGCAAGATCGCACGGACATTTTTGTCACAAAGATGTTATCATCGTTGAATTTGGCAATGGAATGGATGAACTAGGACCTTAAGAAACGAAGCAATTTATTCACAGCAGCAACATAGTATTAGAACTGAATGATCTCCTGATCGATGCCAAAAGCCCCTAAAGAAGACATTGAATATGACCCGTGAGGGCACGGAAATAAATGCAGTAAACTGTTCTTACCTTTGTACAACCAGGAATATTTACAGTGATGACAGACTCATTCTATGTCGAGAATATCGCTTACTTGAATATATTTACTTTTCAGCAGGTAGTTTCTCGTACTTAGAATCGAACCTTGATAGCCCGTAAGGACGTGTTTGTAGATTTCCTGTAAAATTGTGTGTGATAATCCCTAAATATATATTCTTCCACACAGATTGACAAAGAGGACTTATAAGGCATGGACTGTTTTTTCATGTGACAGTCAGACCCCTCCGGTTGTCATTTGTGGCATCCTTACAACACAATTGTACAATGACAAGACAAAATGACCTACAGTATTGCCCTTCGTTTAAAGGACACTTGGATTTCTACTCCATAAGAATAATATCCGGTGATTCGGACTAAAATTAATGTCACACTTTAAACCCCATAATTGCCTAAGAATGTTGCGAAATTCACCCCCCTCCCGTACCACCGTTTTTCCCAACAGGCACGTACTGATACGCTGTTAATTAGGTGGAAAGAAAAGGCGTAACCCTCCTAAAATGTTTTTAGTTTCACTTTAAAAAAGACGAAAAGAAAAGGATAAAAAATAAAATGAAAATAAAAATAATTAATCCGTAGTATTAGAATATAATAAAAAATAAATTGTATATTTTTGAAGTGAAAACTTCTATAGCCGTGTTGGGCACTTTTTGGTAGGGGAAAACCTTAGGTGTTCGCGTCCCCAATATGCTCATGACTGACGCGCGCGCAGTCTGCTCTGCGTCTTAGACTTTTCTGTGTGATACATCCTGAAACATGGACGAATAAAAAAACCTGCATAAAATTCAGTACATTTGTACAAAAAATTTAAAAGCTTCTATTGCACACGGTAAGCGAAAATGACAGCAAGAAAGAAATGAAAGAATGAAGAAAAGAACGAAAGAACTCAAACGAAAAAAAAATTGTTTACCTCTATGAGCTTTTCCGTTCCTGGAATATACCCTTTCACACAAATTCCTCCTCCCAACCTTTTCTCCGAAATAAGTAAATTCTCTTGAAGCACTGTCAATGTCATTTTACAGTATTCCGAAGTCGTGGGACTAGTTTTAAAGAGAGCCACACAATGTGCAAAAGTCTTCCTTTAGAAGAACGAGTATACACGTTCGGGACACTAAAGGCAGCAGCTCAGCAGGACGTGTGTACACGCTCGGGGCACTTAAGGGGTCAATATATGTAAACGTACATGAATCAATTTGTACTAAAGCATAATCAACATTTTCGGCGCACCTATCTATTTACATCCTTGTGCAAGTAACGTGAATTGAAATCACAGCAAAGAATATAATCAAATAAGTTAATATTTATATAAATACTAATTGAGAACATAAAAATAATTTATATAAAAAAATACCAATAATAAAAAATAATATAGGAAAATTACAAGTGAATATTGGCAGAAGCGAAAACAATGTTTTAATCCCGCAATCTTAGTTTTTAAGGCTAGGAGTCTGTTATTGTTCTACTTTGGCTAACTAATTTTTTACATATACTATTTGCTATTGGTCTATTTCTGCTTTGATTCTTTAGATTTATAAAAATTTAACAGCATAGTATATTATTTTAGCACAATATATATATATATATAAAGAAGTGGTAACCAAAATTGTGGATATCCATCAGAAGTGATCTAAGTGATGTTGGTGTTTCTGTCAGTTTTTGGTGTTTAGGAGATATAATACTAAAAGGTAGAATTACACGAAAAAAAAACCGTACCTCAATTTACAGCAATGCTAAAAGGGAATAAAGTGGGCAACGGGACACATTAATTAGACCAATGATTATTGGTTACACGTTATATGGAGGGGTGGAAATAAAATATCGTTATTCGGTAGTCATAGCCTAAAATATATAAGACTTAGAATAGCAGAAATGCTACATCATGACTGCAACTGTGAAATACCCACATTGTTTTATTATTTAGTCATACATATCAGCAGATGGTATCGTTCGCCTTCATATCATCGATGGGATACTGAATGTCATAAAATACATTGACACCATTCCATAACCCAAACTTCTACCTCCCATCTGGGAACTATTTATCAACAATGATTCATTTATTTTTCCACAAGATTCTGCATCTTACAACACAGAAGTTAATTGAAAGATTGATAGCATTCTAAGATTATTGAGCTGCTGTCCTGGTCAGGAAACAGTCCTGACCTCAATCCTATCTAAAACTTGTGGCACTGTTTGAAAGCTGTAGTCCGAATGAGGTACCCATGAAATAAAAATGAACTAATTGAGGATATAATTATTTCCTGGCATTATGTAAAAACGAATAAAGAGCTTAAAACTCTTTTCAGCTCAATGAAACATCTATGAGAAGATGTAATACAGAATAAAGGTTACCCCACTAAGCACTGATGACACAATGCTACCATCAGTATCTAATGAATATCGATATAGTTATTGCAGAATATAACGTTTTTTTGCTTTACAAATATTTGAATTCTGTTTTTTGAATTCCGTTGTTTAATTTAGTATTAAATTATCTTTTAAATGATATAAAATCCTCTGCATTTTGTGCAATGTAAATTTTTCTATAAACATACACACTTAAAAAAACATTACTATTTTAAAAAGTCCCCAGAGTTTTGGCAACCACTGTATATATATATACATGTATCTGTTTGTGTGTGAAACTATATGTTTATACAATGGGAAGTATTTAATAACATGTTGAAAATTCCCTGAAACTAAAAACAATAGTAATTTCACAAATAAGTTTCCTTTCCCATGTAATTTAGACCTGATAAAATGTTGTAACTAAAAATGACCTTTATAGTGATTAGTATTTTTAATTTATCACTTTATGTGTTGGACAGAAAGGGCCTTACCACTTTTGTTAAACGATTTCGACACTAAATTTGAAAGACTAACTTTACAACTTCAAGGGAACATCGCTTAGGTTTGAAAGCTAAAAATGCTCTTTCAATAATTACTGAACCTCACAATTAAATTGAAATCACAACCTCGTAAAAGCTATTTAAATAAGCCTTTTTTCCTTCTCCCAAAGCAGCTACCCAATAAAAAACACGGAAAAGTAGGAAGGTACGAAAAGGAACTACAAATGGAAGATATGGAAATAGAACTTGCGTTTCTCGAATGCCTACTTCATAGAAGAAAATTCGAATAAAAGAGCGTAGGAATTAATCGATGTGTGACGTGTGGAATCGGAAAAGGGAACTAACAAGGAGAACCATCTGTTGAGAAAAAGCGAGTGGGGAAAGAAATAAAAAAAAATGGAGAAACACGCGGAATATTTTCTCCAATAATCTTTCCGCTCAAGTTAATGCCAAACATCTTTTACACTCGCAAGATAATGATTTCTTTTACAGGCTCTGAAAGTGGGGAAATATAAGCTCTTTGCGTTGAAAATAATTTATTTTATCATTGAAACCATTCCCAGGAGATTCTCACTTATTTATGTTTAAAAAATATGATGTAAAATAAATATATTTACATTGTTTAACATTTCTCGGAGAGCCTATATTCACATGAACATCTATTAGTCTTAAAGTTGCTGAAAGGAGACTTTTTCAGCAAAAAGATAACTTTTGTATTGATGTGCGTGTATATTTATATTAAATATAAATGTAATTTTTGTATGCAATGAATTGAAAAGAAATCTGTTTAAGAGATTGCGATTTTGGAATATTTTTTATGCATATTCTAATTTCATTTGAATTAAAAACTTGAACAGGATACACCTTAAAAAAAGTTTGAATGATTAAAAAAGCTATAATTTCACATTTGTAGAATAAATATCTTGCTAAATATAATAACTAAGACTATATATATACTAATACGATTGAAAACATGACTTATTAAGGATAATCTTTAATAATACGGGTTAATTAACGGCACACTATAAAGCCGGTGTAAGCATTAAGTCGATCGCGATCGACCGGTGGACCGTTAACCATTTTGTGGTGACCTCTTTCACTAAGATCTAATAATTCTTCCATCATTCGAAGGTCTAGAACTATAAAGTATTTATTCGAATCTATGCCACCCATTGATTATAAGCAGCACCCTGAATTCTCGAAAAAATTTTGTGAAAATTGTCTAAAATGGTTTTTCAATATCGAGTTTTACAAAAGTAAACAAAAATAATAATAAAAAAAAACTAATAAGAAGTGAATAATTATTTATTTTATCCCCATTATAAACCTTTAAATGGATGCATGAAGCTATAATTACTCCAAATAACTCATCCAATGAGTTTTTTTCTCCTTCAACTCTAAGCTGCGCTCGATTTTCATTAGCATCAAAACTGGGAAAAAATTGCTGCTTAGATTCGAGTAAATACTGTACTTTAAAAAATAAGGAGGAAAAAAATCAAACTATAAGAGAAACTTTCGTTGAATAGATTCGCTATTTTCGGAGGTTATCGTAATGTTCTTGGTAAAATCGTAAAATGTTTTTGGTTCCAGTAAGAAATTCGCTAAATAGAGAAATTCGTAAAATAGAGGTTCGTAAACTGGAGGACCGACTGATTTGTACACCTTCTTTTAGCTCACTACACCTACGTCACTGGGTGGACCGCAACACCTTGAAAAAATTAGAAGTAGCCCGTACCCTACAAATGTCTGCCCACCCTTGCTATAAAGCAACATCCGGGATATTGGAGAAGTACAACGTAATTTTGAACCATCATCAATTGACGAGGACGTCATCTAAGCTGTCTCCTCCTCTCTAAATTATTACATGTCAATGGGAGGATATTGAGCTACGCCATGTTTGAAGCGCATTATCCCCTCTACACGGCAGGTCATTGGTATCACTAAAGCACGATTTCATGGTACGCTTGACGATAAGCTTATGACCATTATCTCTAGGCTTTCTTGGCCTCGATTATCTTTAAGAATAACTCTGCATAACACAATTGTATTTTCCTTTCTGATTTGAGTAACATACATCTTTTTTTAATCCTATTATATATAAGTATTTATTTATATAATACTATTATATGTATATTATACTTACATATATTTAATTATATAAAAAGCTACAAAATATAAAAAAAGACGTGTAATAATAATTCATACATTATATTCTAACATATGTAATATAGCATATTCTAACACATATTTAATATTAAATTATATATACATATATCATCATTAAAATCGCATTTGTTTTATTTTATATTCACAATTTTAATTATAAAATTTTAACATTTTTATAAGACTAATTTTAATTGAAAACTTAAATGATACTATTAAGAAAACGAAATGACATGTTTATGTACTTAAATTTAATATGAATTCTTCTTTGAAATGAAATCTCTAGCAAAAATCCAATTCATAAATTATCTTTAACTATTTTTAAACGAGTGATATAACACAGTTTACTTTATTAACAAGAAATAATCTATAAATTCTAGTTTCACGCTGAAACACATACTTCCCGTTTAAAAAAATGTGTCAGGCTTACAGGAACTAATTTCATATGTTATCTAATTCGAAGAAGGATATGTTAAGACATGCATAGTAAAAAATGACAAGTTTGGGTTGAGAATGATTAATTCAAGAAATAATACGTAAAAATTAAGCACGCTATTTAAAATTAATTGTGTAATTAGCATATCAGCATGCATCAGACCGACTAAACTCAAAAAATTGTTTTTGTAACTTTTCTGTCCCTGCATTAACAATTATAGAGAATCAAACTTATAATAAGTAAAGCAATCTTATAAATTTCAAAAATTATATTTGAGAATTGTGATAAAAAAGAAAATGATTAAAGCCAGTCCGCAAGATTTTAATCCCTTAGATAAGCTGTAGAAATTTTTAAATATTTCACATCAATTCTTCATTATCATATATATGTTACCGTTAAAGCTTATAGTTCAGTTATTTCATGGAATAAATAGGGATTTCATAAAATAAGTAGACAGGTTTGTTAATTTATTTAAAAAAAATAAACCTTTGAAATTATTTACATTTTACTTTAACTGTATATCATTATATATTATATAGAATAGCTATAGTTATTTCATAGAATAACTAGGTAAAGTATGAAATTTTTCATCTAGTATATACTTTAACACAACTCAATCTTTTAATTTATCATAAATAGCTAAAATCTTTCGAAAATTATATTTTATCACTATTGCGGATAGTTAATTATTAAATAATAAAGAAAAGCTGTTAAGTTAATTTATTATTGCTCATATTGCTAACATCAGTTAAACAGAAAAGAAAAAAAAAGAATATGAGGCAAAAATATTATATTTTAAAATTATCAACAAAAATGCTTGCTGGTTAGAAAAAACTGTTTCTTCATAAAAACATTGTGTAAACTTTTGCAAACAAAGATGTAAGAGAATATTAATTTAAATTTAATGAAATACCATTATTTTAATTTTCATTTTTTATTAAATCAAGGATTGCTGTGATGGAACCTTGAATTGCGGTTCAAAACTGTCTAAAAGCGGCTAGAACCGAATCAAAGAACTTTCGAGTCCCGTATTTCATACTTTAATGTGATCAATATTTTTTCTATAGAATACTTAGTAATTCGTGAAATTTAATGATTTTATATACTTTAACTGACTTGTCTAGTTATTTCATGAAATACCTAGTCATTCTATGAAATAGTAGATTTCATACTTTAACGGTAACATAAATGTATATAAATTAGAAAAGTGACTCACTCATTCACCCATTACGATATCTCAGGAACTATAAGATCTACTTGAAGTTTGGCAGCCATGTTCTTTTTATTGAGTATAGATTCACTACAAACAAATTTTGTGCAAAGTGTCACCAAAATGAAAAAAACAAACAAAAAAACTAGTTTGTGAACTATTAGACCTATAATCATGGAATTCGGATTATTTGTTTTTTCAATTCCTACACACTATTAGCTCACAATCTCTATATGTTTATTTATTTATCTTGGTGGAATTTCCAATTGTTAATAAAATACATTTTAAAGCGCTCAATTGAGCTGAAATTTAATATACATGATTATTTTGGATGACAATACACAATGATCTAATTATAATTCATAAGAAATTAATTGATTGAAACTAATAATTTATAAAGAATTACAAATACAGTCACATTGACGACTTAGAGACCATTTTGGCGACTTGTGTCAAAATGTTAAGGTATCCGACTACGTTCGGAACCGTGATTTTAAATAAGCGCATAAATGGATAATTTTCATTATATTTAGTGTCACTTAGATTAGAATACATATATAAAATTGTTTTCAGAACATTATGACAAAAAAAAAATTTAAAAACGATATTTTGGCAAAAAAATTTACTTAGCATAACTTTTTTTTTCAAAACGTTCTCCTTTTACAAGAAATGTTTCTATAATAGTAATATTTTGTGTGTGTGTGTATGCTTATATAAAGTAAAGACATCTCTAGAGAGTCTGAACTATGATTTTTGAAAAATTCATACTGTTTTCATAGTTACCACCAAATGAAATAATTATCGGCGTTTTTTTTCTTAAAATTTCTCACCTCTGTTGTAGTAAAATATGAATAAATCTACTTCTAAGTTACATATTTCAAAACTTCTTGTTCATCCTCTGTACAGAGGTCTGAGATATATACAGGCAAGCTATTATTATAACAGAAGCTTTTTTCATAAATGGAGAATGTTTTGAAAATAGGTCATTCTATGTTCATTTTTTATCAAATTATTGATTTTAAATAATTTTTTTATTGTAATAATATTCTTAAAACATTTTTATATACGTTTTCTAATTTAAGTGATACTAAATATCATAAATATTACCTATTTATAAACTTTTGCAAAGTCACGATATCGAACGCAATCGGATACCTTAAATTTTTTTTTTCTCTTGTTTTAAGGCATTCAGTTAAACTGAAATTTTATATAGACCATTGTTTTGGATGACTATACGATATTTTAATGATAATTAATAAATATTAATTACCACTTAATGTCGTGATTCTGTCATATGTATATACATATTTATATGAATTGTAACTATTTAATAAAAATTAGCTAAAATAAAATTTTTCTTTGTTGATCTTAGTAGGAATTGACTTAATTTTTTTTTATATTACTTGTTAAGTAGAAATTCATTAAGAATGAGTTTATCGTTTATACGAGGGGGGGGGGCGGTCGCAAAAAGTTAAAAGAGCGTTATAGGTAAGCAAAAATATCCAGATTTTGAACTATTAGCCCTACAGACTTAAAATTTTTCACGCTTCTTTCTTGAGTAGACATCAGCTAAGGACGACGGTGATAAGGATATAGATAAAAAAAAGCCGTTTTTGAATTACTAGAAATTATGGACTTGAAATTAGATAAGTATGCTTCTTTTCTTGATTCGAGATGCACTAAAAATGCTTGCCAGAAATAGACTCAATAGGGTTTTGCGAGAGGGCATAAATAATAAAAAAAATATTTTATGACCTATTCAAGCTACAGACTTGGCATTTCACAAGCAGGATTCTGTTGAATAATATTCATCCACTAAGAACGGTTGAATTTGACTTCCAAGGGTGTTGCAAGGATTTAAGAGGGAATTATAAATAAGTATTTATGTTTTTGAATTCTTAGACACTTAAATATTTAAAATTTGTTAAGTATGATTATTTTATTATCGATGCGCTAGGAACGGACTTTACGGCAATAGGCTCCTATAAGCACAAGAGATCGGAAGTTACCAAAAGACCATAGATAAAAAAAATCAGCTTTATGAAACACTAGATCTACTGAAACGAAATGTAAAATGAATTTTTCTTTTGTTGAGTTAAAATTTGTTAAGAACGGGTCATACGAAAATCAACTCACAATGTTGGATAAGTGGCATATTGATAAAAAAGAATACCTTACAGGAATTTTTAAACATGTAATTTAGCACTCATATTTTCAAGTCAAGTAGAATCCTTTTAAAAATCGGTTTTGCGGAAATCCACTGTAGGGGAGTGGGTTACAGGAGAGTTAAATATAATTCTACTTTAATTATAAAAAGGCAAGTTCTGCACTTTGATGTTATGAGTATTTTAATATTAAGTTGTTTTTTTTCAGTTATATGAAATCTAATAATAGAAATTATAAATTTATTCATGTCTACACTTCATATATTCATGTTTTGATATTCTTTGAGAATGAGATCATATTAGAAAGCCTATTTTGTGTTGAGTTTATGTTTCAGGAGACATAAAGTAACTTAATGAAATATAAGTCATAAAAATTTTAAAAAAATATATTTATAACAGAATCTTAAAAAAATACGCAACTAATGAAAATATGTTACATGTAGGGATTACAATACCGGTATCCCGATATATCGAATACTGGTATTTTGAGTGATTTGTGCAATTTTGTAATACCGGTATTCACAAGTTTAAATACCGGTTTTTCGGTATTTACTAGAATTTTTTTTCCCCTTTAAATGAGGTTGATTTATGTGACGCCATAGTCACATGATAGTGAAAGCCACGTGATTCTATCCAATCAATTCAAAAAAACTCATGTGACGTCATAGTCACAAGATAAAAACTATCTTGTGTTTCCAACTAATCAGTTCACGCGCTCCGGTGTTGCCAAGTTTTGCTCTTTGCAGAAACTTTCTCTTAAAAAGTACATATGTATACAAAATGCATTTTATTTACAAGTATAAGCATAAAATACGACATTATTTTTTAATTAAAAAAAACTCTTTTTGAAGAGATTTTTTTCCCTAATATTTAAACATCTTTACCCAAATATGAAGTTTGAAATTTTATCTGAGTTTTACAAATAGAACAAGTACAATTAGTTTAATGTTTGTTTTGAATTCAATGGAAAACACGTGTTTGTTTTTATCTTGTGACTTCATGAATCAAGCCCATTGTCTTCACTATATGTTCAGAGATCCTCAACATAGAAAACAAGTCTACGTTCTTATTTTTATGTCTCTCTAACGAACGAAATTATTTAAACTGTAAACATAAAGTTGTATTTTATAGTTAAGAGAAATGACAAAATATGTGAATCATCCAAGTAGGCGGGCCAAAACCATTCTTTTATACAGCTCAGAGAAATACTGCACACACTCAGGATTCGTAGTCTGATATTAATATTTGTAAAAGGAAGGTTGTAGTTGTGAAGAAAGTGCGTAATATTTCAATATTTTTTTTTTTTAATTTGGTAAATTTGTTGCTTACACTGTATTTGCATATCATACTTTAGGGTTCAAAATATGTTTCAGACTAGTTATTTATATATAAATATATATAACTAATCTGAAATGCAGATTTGTTAGAGGAAAGAATTTAGTTATGATTAAGATACAAATTTTAGCACACTTTCTATACCCAAGAAATCAGAGATTTTAGATTAATTTAAAAAAAAAAAAAGATAATTTTGATGAAATTATTCCCCAAAATTACGTTCAAGGCTTCATGACAGAACAATTGATTGTCTATGTTTTTTAAGATCACCTTTCAAAAATTTGTAATAGTACCACAGATTGAACAGTGTTATTTACACTTTTTTGTGATTTAAATAAACAAGATGTTCCTTTACTTTTTTGTGAATCTCTGTTTATACTGTTATAATTTATAAGCTACTAATGATTTTTTTGTGAGGTATTTACCCTCGCTAATAAAACTGGCAAATACAAACAAAGAAAAAAGTGTGTTTTTTTCTTCTAAAATTTCTACTACCGGTATTAAAACCGGTATCTCGGTATTAAGATCTAAAAAATACCGAATACTGGTATTGAACTTTTTGTCCGATATTGCAATCCCTAGTTATACATGCAAATAAATAAAAAAAATATTTTAATTAAGTGAAAAAAAAATTATAACAGGAAGATTTTCTCACACTGTTATAACTCAAAAAAATTGATTTTCTCTATCAAACTGCCAGTATTATTTTCTCATAGCTTATAAATAATGTTATTGTTCTAAAAAATAAAAGGTTCTTTTCTGAGTGTTCCATTTCCAAGACTAATGGCCCAATAACGTCGATCATTTATTCTGAATGTCCGAGATATAGTTACTCTCTGCTATTTCTTTTATAACGTTTCAGTATGTTTCTTATAAGAGGGTCATTTTGAAATTTTTGAGTTACACCTAGGTTATTAAAGCTATACTTACAAAATTTTCGGAAAGTTCAAATCAGTCTTCTCTAGCATCAAAACACTTTTGCAGACGAATTTTCTACAAATCAAACGCCTCAAACCATTCATTTCTTAGAATTGATGAAAAAATTGATTAGTCCCTTTTTCTGAATAAAGTAGGTTCTTTTTTTAAATTAAAAAAATAACCTAAGGCCACACATAGCTAGATCCGAAGAATAAGGTGGCTAGCTTATCACTTTAATTTGTTTTTGTTTAAGAACATTTACTGTGTGTTAATCCGGATATATGGAAAGATGCATTGCCCTGGTGAAACATTAGTTCCCTAACATTAACTCTAGCAAAATTTCTGGAACACATTTAGTGGTTTGCCAGTTTTCTGTTGCTTTATTCTGTCCTTCCAACATAAGTGTTTTGTCCAATCCCGTCCTTCTGAAGAAAACGGCATACATTACTTTTCATTGTTTGTTGTCTTTTCACCATTGTCGGTGTGGGATCATCTTCAAATATTCATACTTTGCTTTCTTGTCGTGTCGGAACATCGAGCACCGGTATGTACATTTCATCATCCGTTACAATTTTAGAAATAATGCGGTGGCCACCATCATTTAGCAATTTAAGGGCCTCTTTACTGATTCTGACTCGCTCCTCTTTTTGGTGCTCAGACAGATAATGGGGAACCCAACGGCAAATTAATTTTTTCATATGTAATTCTTCATGAAAAATTTTATGTATGACTGCGGATCAAATGTTAAGTTCCTTCTGTATCATTTGGCAGGTACAACGATTAAAATCCATTAACATTTTACGTATGACAAACACATTATCCGGGATTAGTATCTACCATGGCCTTACTGTGTGTTCTTCATTATGAAGATTATTGCGACATGTGTGAAATTATTTAAACCATCTGAATACAGAAGCCCGACATGGAGATTTGTAACCAAAATGATAATTATACCCATTGAATACAATCGTCATGATTGAATCCCGCTTTAAAATTATAGAAAATCATAGCACGATTATGTTCTCGAGTCAAATCTATTTTCTCTTATGTCTAAAATTTATTGTACGCTAAATAATTTGAAGTAAATCAGTAAAAAAAACCATCTGTTCTGTTAAAATACTTTGTATTTTCAAATTAAACCGTTATTTATTTGTAACTTCTCTTCTGCGCGTATCTGATAAATTTCGTTGTTACCCCCGTATCAAAAACTCAGGAAAAAAAGAACACATTTAAGATAAGGGGCAAAATATTAAAATTTCTTCAAAAGAAAAAAAAAAAATACATTTTAATTTCTATGCTCAGTCGTTTGCTTATAACATTAGTGTTTAACTAAAATGTATTTTACTATACATAATTTTCAGCAAATATTCAAAAAGCTTAAATATTACAATATGAAGCGATATATAGTTACCAGAATTTAGTAAAGAAATCTAATTCCTCAAAATAAAGTCTGTATCAGAAACTTTACTATCCATACGTTACTCTGGTATATTAATAGAAACAATGGCCACGTAACAATACTGCATTGCATGCAATTCAATAACGATTACAAATAAACATTACATTTGTTACATTAAGCCAAAATGGATACCCTCTTTGAATAGTGTTCATATAGTTATGAGTCTGTTCACTATTCCATTAGATAAATATGCAATTTATAATTGATTTAATGTATTGCAATTTTTTTTTTTTTTCATTTCTTAATTTATTTGTAAAGCTTTAATTTTCCAAATGTATTTGGGAAAGTAAATTTATCGTGATGCAGGGCTTGGTGTGTCGTGTTAGGTCACTGAGAGACTGAAATTTAAATTTGTGCTTTGATTGAGAAATATTAAAATAATTTGAATGCAATCGGATGAAAATGTAGACAATTTAGTATGATTTAATAAGAAACGTGGTTAGAGTAATAATAATAATAATAATGTAGATAAAATAAATTAATGGTTTAAAAGTGGTGTAAGCACACCCAAACTTGCCGGTCTATTTTACAAAGCAAGTTCCGTAAGGCCACGTCTAAACCTAGAGTTTTTGGAATGTTTTTTTTTCTTTTTCTTTTTTTAATTTAAAATAAACGGGTTAACTCATATACGGATTCACTAATCTTGGAAAAAAATTGTAGTTTAGAAAAAATGTTTTTTTTTTTTAAAATAGTTTCCATTAAGATTCACATTTGCTCATTGGGATGCCTAAATGCTAAAAAAAGAAGAAAAAAAACAGTGAGACTTTTCCTCCAGGGCATGACAAATAGGTTGACGATGACGTGCTGTATAAGAATTTCTCTTCACACTCTTTTTCGAAATAAAAATAGGCACAGAAAGTCAGATACAACACAGATATTGTAGGTGCTTACGAATAAATGAAAAAATTTGTTACCATAAACAAAAATATCGTCATTAGCGTTCTATTTCAGAGCAATTTTTATTGTAAAATATCAAAGCTGTTTTGACAACTCGACAGTATTTTTTCCCTCTTGAAGATATGGTTGAAATTTACAAAAGCTTTTATTATTCAACTCTTCTTAAATACGGGTTTCAAATTTTAAGTAAATTTTTGAAGAAAAAACATACTCTTCTTATACATGGAGTAAGTTTTATTTGGAAATATGCATTATATGAAAAAGATTTTGCTCACTATATTTCTTTTTCAATTTGAAGTTTAAACTTGTTTTATAAATACATGTTAAATTTTTGGTTTTGGTTCTTAAATTAACTCTTTTCCGACATTTACTTTAAAGTTAAATATAGTAATTAGAAATCTCCTGAATATCTTAATCAAATGTATTATAAGTTCACAAATGCAAAGTTATTCTACATTAATTAAAAAAAAACTTTAATTTTCATGGAATACTCAATGCTTCAAGTTCTTTAATTGGTTACTCTTTTAAATAAGGTTTGGTATTAAAAAAATCAACAGTATGATCTTACTAATATTCTAGACTAACACTTTTTGCTCCGATAAAAAGTAGTAGTTATATAGTCTAACACTTTAAAAATCATCGAAATCTGCTTGCAGACTACATTTTTATATCAAAACATTTACTTCATTCTTGTCACGAAGTCTAGTGTTACGTGTTTTCTTGAAGAAACCTTTATGGAGACACGCAACAGAAAAACATTAAAAGTGCCTATTTCCTTTTCTTATGAATATAATACTAATGAGAGTAAAGAGGCTGAGTGAAAAAAAAAAAACATTATTTTATTTTAGCTTTTCGGCATGTTTACTTATTTCATGCTCTTCAAACATAAAGAAAAGAAAGTAATTGGTCCTGGAAATTGATTAATGACGTAATTTAAGTAAAAAAGCATAAAAAAGAAATGGATACTATTTAAATGAATTAATTCTATGTAGGATTTGTACTGAAATATTTTACTAATTATTCAATTTTAAAAATGTCCAGATACGAGATATACTTGAAAACACACTAATTTATTTTCTTGTACGTACAAATCTTAAATAATGCATTGAGATGTTCAATTTTCGTACAGGTATGCAATGTATATTTTTCATTATTTATTATATTATAAAAATTTCATAAAAACTAAAAAATTTGAGAAAAAATGCAATGCCGAATTATTTACAGGGACGCGAACATTCTACGTAAAAAAAAAGTTTATGAAATGGAAATGGGAATTCCAATTATCTGCGCTAACATAGTTCAAGGAAGTTACACGCAGAGTGTGTTCCAAAATTGAACGAAAACTTGAAATATAAATTAAAAGAAAAACAAAATTTACTAGAAAAGTTCGGTTTCCCTTATATTCATCATCAATTTTCTAAATTAGTTACAAAGTTTTGTTCAATAGATGGTATTTCTGATTATGAAAAACTATAAAATAATGATTTCAAAAATAACCACCAAGTGCTGTCAGAATATATTGCAGTCTGAGATCGCAGATGCTCGTGTAAAAATTTTAGTTAGAATGATCTGGCATACATCAGAGATGTGTTGTTCCAATTCAGCTATGGTTTGAGAATTTTTATGTTGTACTTTACCTTCCCCATAATAGTAAAGTAGAAAATCACGTGGTGTTAAATCTGGAGAAGAGGAAGGCCATTCTATGCCAGTTTGCGTATGCATTTGGTTGTCAAAGGTAATGACACGATCATCGAAATATTCCCCGAGAAAATAAAGCACTGTATCTGTTCGATGTAGCCTGACGGTGAAGATTTAGTACCTTCCTTCAAAGTTTTTCGAATAGCCACAAATTCATGGGGAATTCCCAAGTATTTTGCAAGAGTAAAGATAGGGCAGACAGGGCCATGTGAGTGGATGCATTGTCTTGGTGCAACAGCCATTCATATCTCCCCAATTCTGGCTTTTTTTTCCTTAAATTTTTTCGCGAAGCACTTTAGTATTTCAATGTAGTAGTATTAATTAGCGGTCTAGTCACTGATGTGAGTGGATACCCATTCGTATCTCTAGTTTTAAAAATGTTTGTAATTGCTGACCTTGGGCACCCAGGCCGTTGTTCATCGTCTTCCACACTGTTAATTCTTCGTGAAAACCGCTTATGCTATTCAGAAATATGCGCACGAGGCCAAATTTCATGTCCATAAGCCTCAGCATTTGAAATGTTTTCTTAAGTTTCACAAGAAACTTGTTGTTTTTTCGACATTTTTACAGCAGAATACAGTTGCACGTGTTCACTAAATGACGCAATATCCCCAACTGACACGATCGGTTTAGAAGAAACTGGCGATATGGATAGAGGAGGTGCGTAAGATGACATAATCTACACAGTGGTTGCCAGCTCCCCTCTTTTTTCAAGCCACATACTTGGTCTCGTTTTTTTTGTGTCATATCTTGTATACTTCACATAAATGAAGGATCAGTACTGCTCTTCTATGTAACAAAACATATTATGGTAATTTCTTCATTGCAATCACTATGGTTCGTTAAAGTTTCTAATTTTTGGTGAGAAATTCATTTACTGAACTTGTGACTTTGAAATCATTAGTAGAAATAAGATAATAATTGATAAAATGTAATTTGTTTCTTTTGTAAATACCATTTGCAAATCACTTCCCCTGTATTTGTACATCAGTACCATTGTACAATTATTATTTTTTGAATAAATTCTTTAAAAAGTACAAATTCTTTTATTCTAAAAATTATTTGTTAGTTTTAGAAATCAGGATTTAATTACTTTCCTAATATTCTAACAAATTGTATTTTCATACCTAATTTGTATCATATTCCATTTTCTTTACAATGCCATTCTATCATCTGGAGCACATGTTGCAATTTCCCACTAAACAAAAATATTCCTACACATACAGGCTAACAGTAAGAACTGACTAATACTTGATTTTTATTTCTACCAACACAGACTAACATATATTTATCCTCAACAATACGTTTCCATTCAGAAATCTGAAACAGAAAATTGAACAAAACAGAAATATATAGCCGGAAGTAATGAATTCCCCTGAACACGAAACAGGCAGCAGAAACTGCGACCAATAAGTTATTTCTTTGGATTAAAATCATGTACGTAGTATCAGATTTTCTTTGGTGATTGGTTTTCTTCCCAAATGCGATAAAGAAACACCTGTTTTTCTCATTACCTGCCTCTATTTTTCTGTCAACTATTTTCTTCACTAAAGAAGAAAAAGGACATGATAGATTTTTACGATACACAGAGATAATGTATGAAAAATCCTTTTTTAACACCACTGTAGTATTTGGGAATTGAAAAATATCTTTTTTTCAGTTTCCAATGTCATATTAAAGTCATGATTTCTTTGTACACTGAGTACTTTTAGAAACTCAAAATTAGATACCACGTCTCTATAGCAGTGTTTCTCAAACTGTACGGCGTGCCCTCTAGCGGGGCATGATAACTCTACGAAGGGGGCGCGAGCATATTGAAAAGTCAAAAACAAAGGATAATTAAAAAAATTATTTATTTATTGAAAGTAAACAAACAAAATATATTCTGACACAATTAAAAAATAAAATAAACTTATAAATGTATCAGTGCTGCACAATGTATTTATAACTAATTTAACAATACCATGAGCTAAAAATAAATTTAATAATTACCATTGACACCATGGGCTTATCTTTTAAAAAATTAAATACAAAAATTAACTATTATCTTGGAAATTTGTAAGGTTTATAATTAAAACTGCCGATTCAAAGTTATACGATTCGTTCTTCAATGCCTCTGTCATCCACGTATGCGTGCGTATGTAATGTATAGGGAGGGGGGGGCGGGAAGAATAAATAAATAAGTAAATACTTCGTAAACACTGTTAAGGTCCTTTTATTGCATTCCAAAGCCTTAGGTATTATTTTATGGATAGCAGCGCACAGAAAATATCGTATTTCGGAAAGGCGCATATATGCGTCCGAGACAATTAACACTTTAGCAGGGTGAGACGTTTATATGCGCTGGGAGCCTTTCAAAGATTAAAGTCGTTTTGTAGCTTTAGCGTCAAAGTGTAGTATTATTGAAAACGACACAGTGTAATTGTATAAAGAGGGGAAGGGGCTGGGCGCAATGAAAATTATGACTGAACATTGGGTCTCAAATATAGAAATTTGAGAAGCACTGCTCTGTAGAAATTCATTTTTATATATGTCCAACATAAAATCATAAGATAATTATTACCAATATACGTTGTACTTTTGAAATACAACCTATTGATAAGGGAGAAACCATGCGTATTGTTCTACATAGAGTAAAAGTAATTATAATCTTTTTCACTTTTCTATTTATAAGTTCCGAAAAAAAAACAAGACATATAAAAAAATAAGTCAATTCCTATTTGGTGGCGCCATCTGTTGCAGCTAGTTGTAACTTCGTCAGAAATAACGCAGAATGAATTTTAAATTAAAAATAAAATTTAATTAATGAATTAATATTTGAAAAATCTGTTTTAACATCAAGTGTCATCCACTATAAATTTAAAAAAAATGTCACGACAATTAGTAAAACGCATAATGAATAAAGGCTTATACATTTTTAAATTTTAGGTTCTACTCTTAGTGAAATTCCTTCTAAGTTTAACGACATTTTACCACCTTTGCAGGGATATCATTCAAAATGAGAGTTGACAACCATGATAAATTGGCGAAATTTTACTTCATTTTGCTGATATTGCTTTGCATTGCCGGTTCGTTCTTTCTTTTCTTGAAGTTGCTTTGTAGTGATACAGAAGTGTAAATAGAGACGTAAGTAAGAGACAATATACTTTAAGTGGCTCACCATAAAGTGCTAAATCACATTAATTGACTTCTGTTTGGTAAACAATTAAATAAATGGTGCTCAAAATTTAAAATTATACATCTAGTTACCCATTAAATTGTATAATCTGGCGACAGCTGAATTAGATCAATTGAGGCGTTGAAGCGCAATTCCGTCCTTGCCACTCCTGCTAAAATTACGGGGATAGATTGTGCCCTCCATTTCTCTTACTCGTGATATTTCCGAACTTCATAAACAACACACTAGAAAAACCTTTATTAAAATTGGAATATATTTTATTTCCTATTTTACATATCCGATAGCAGTACCAGACTATTTATAACAGAATTGAGATGGTATATTTTCAAATATATATGAATATATATATATATATATATGACCATTTAAGCTAATCTATAAAACTTATAACTATTTTTAATGCAAATTTCTATAGCTCTACGGGTTTTTTCAAAAATTGAGTGATATTTAAGGAGTTGTGCTTGAAAATCTTATTGTTTTCTAAGGTTCAACATCAATAAGTGTTTCTGTTTATTGAATAAGGAAACGAATATGTTTTGAACCGCCTCAAAATAATCAATTTTTCACTTTTAGTCTTTAAAAAAAGTGGATTTAATGCCTATTGTAAATGATTCCAAAAATGTATAACATGTGTAGGTTTAAAGCTTAATACCAGATTAATTGGAGTTCTAAAATGTAAAAAAAATACTGCGACGCCCAGATGTACTACAAAAAACAGCATCCTCAAGCATTCCTTTCCAGATCTAGTTGTTTTAAAACACATTTAAAACATGGTTAGAGACTTAACTGCAAAATAAATTTTATTAAAAATATTACATGTCCGTACTTAGAACTCAAATGAAATACTTCAATAACTGTGTGTGAAATCGAAGTCCTTAAAATACATTTATGAGGAAAAAAAAAAACTTTACAATTGGTGTAATGCATTCAGAGATATGTTTTAATGAAGCTTTATATGCAAGAACAGATGTACTTAAGGGCTCACAGGATTCTTAACAGATATCCGTGCACTCGAAAACAAACATCCTTCTTCAAACCAATGTAACTTAGCAATAAAACTGAACAATACTTTGAGATTTTTACCACATGATAATCATATATATTTACAATATTTCACAAATTTTCAGATAATTTGAGAAAAATTTAAAAAGTTATAAATCAATAAAAATTGGACAATTTTACAAAAATATGAAAATCAGTATCTTACTCCGCGCAGGATTCTAGAGAACAAAATTGATCAAAATTTACAAAATTAATTTTACTTTGTATAAAAAATGTTCACTTTTGAAGTTATACTCACTTTTAAGAAGTTTACAGGAAAAAAATATTTTTTAAATAAAATTATAATAAACATTTTAAAATGTTAAGAAAAAAAAATAATTAAAATTCAAATAAAAAAAATTCTCTTAATTTTTTTTAAAAAAAAATTGATGTATAAGTTATGAAGAGCCTTATTTTGAACACACGTGTATAAAATTTCAAATTGATGCCATAAATATTTTCTGAGAAATCCTGCGGGGAAGCTAAAATTTTTTGTTTTGCGAAAAGTGAAGTTAAAGATAAGAAAGACATAGTGTTTTCGTTTAAATTACACTACTTATTTCTCAATACCTTCGGAAGTTTTTACAGTATCAACACAATTTTGGTACCAAAATACTCAGAAATATTGAGGCTTTAACATAAATGTTTTTCAAAAAAAATTGAAAAATTTGCAATTTAAAGAGTCCTGTGAGGCCTTAAAGAACTAAAAATAATTCCATGGATCAATGAAAGAGAAATCATTCAAAAAATTGATAAATTTAGGATTTATGAAGTCAAGATGTCAGCGAGTGAGTGAATATTAACGTCGCACTGTTCAGCTACACGAGGGCTTTTGGCGACCTACCACGTAATTTTGAACCATGGTCAAGTGACGTGGACGACACTTGAGCTTGCATCCCCCTCTCCTAACTACCACATCACACCAACGAGTCAAGATGTCAGTACTAAAACTAGAAATGGGTTCAAACCAGACAAAATAAAAGGAATTAGGATGCTTTGGAACAGTTTCTATAAGATGAATACACTACTGGAATACTTTAAACATCGAATTTTATGTAGCTGTACCATTTTGTTTAGTCTTTTTTTTTTCATGTTACTCAAAATTTATTTTACCAGTTTTTTGGTGCATATATTGAAAAATCTATAAATTATATTTTAATGAAACTTAGTATGAGATTTCGTATAGTGATAATGCACTTAATGCTATTGATTTAATTGCTGAGATATTAGTATTTTTGTTTTTACTGCCAGATTTCTAAAAACAATCCTTTATAATGAAAACTTTAAAAAGTCAAGATTGAATTTTTAAAAAAAATTCTATATATATAAGCAATGAAATATTTAAAAATAAAATAAAATAAAAGGAGAGCATTTAAATAAAGGAACAATTTTGTAACTAAAATAGCTTGTTTTGTGATGTTATATGTTATAAAAAGGAAAATGCAGGTATATACACCTAATAAGCACCATGTATATGAAATCTCCTTTTGGAGTGTACTTTTTCGAATCCTTGTATTTGTTAAAATATTGTATATATTTAATAATTTTATGTGATAGCATATTAAGAAAAGTATCCAGATTGCATGATCCAAGATTTTTATTTATGGAGTCCTTTTGTTTTATAATATATATATATTTTTTTTCGAAACGTAACATTTTGCTTGTTTTGCGTTTTTGAGAACGTTCCAGTTCCCTTAATACTTAACTTAAAAAGAATAACTTACAAAAAAAGAAAATGTTTAAGATTTCGTAAGCACTCATATAAAATTTTTTAAAAATTTCGATATTGCCTTGGATCAAATTGATCTCTTTCTAAATCCAATAATAGAGAGTAGTGCAATAATTTGTTGAGCAACATGTATTATTCTAAGCCAATACGATATTAATCTACCCTTTGGACAAAAGAGAAATAGCGATCTGGACATTAATCACGGTCTTTGTAGCATGCAACACATAAACGTTCGACGCATATTCCGGAGTCCGTTCTAACCAAAACAGACACCAGAAGACATTCGAAAACAGAAAATCCATACCGAAAATCGAAAGCAGGATCGTTGATTACAGAGACAGTCACCACCATCGATACCAAATTGGAAACCCTCTCTATTGCCATTCAGAGCTAATGGAATTTCAATTGAGCTAGTCTTGCCTTTTGTTGGAATTTGAATAGGATATTTCATTCCTAATGTCCTCTCTCAGATGTCTAATTGTTGTCCTGGACGAGGAATAATCCGTTTCGCACATTCCGATAATCTATTCAGAATGGAAAATCGGAAATGAAGTAATTAAGAGGCATTAGTAATACCTGGAATTTGATAGCTTCTGAACAATTCCCAGGCAAGGGTGACATTCAATGTCAGATTCTATAACGTGCTACAGAGCATTCATTCGTAAATAAATTAAATGAGACTAGATTTGGCATGAATTGTTAATGTAATTGAAATGTTAGTTAACGTAATTTAAATTTATGCTTCTGCTTTAAATCAAAAATTCAATCTCTTTTATCTTTTGACGGTCTATAACAGAGAAAATATTTTTTACATAACAAAAACATGCATGTTTATTAATTTATTTTATATATTATTTTCATTAGGAGAGAAAAAATTTAGAAGAATTCAAAAAGGATTTTAAATGAAGGAACTTTATTGTGTGCATGTGTGTTGCTTCTCTTAATAAAAATTCAGTTGGTATTCAGTATACTTAATGCGGAAATTTAAAATTAGAAATATTCAAAAAATATTACAAAATTTTTAATTATCATTAAAACTTGTTTTATCAATTCGTAATACGTTGTTATAATTAGACAGATTATATTTAGAATAATTAGGTATGTTACGTAAGTAAACGAGTTTTATGAATGATGTCGTTTTCAAATTACGCAAAAATATGCAATCAAAATTAGAAATCAAACGAGATCAAATGAGAGCCATACGTGTATTTTAATTTAAATACAAATACACACACACACACACACATAAGTTATTACACTGCAAAAAAAAACTTGAATTTTGAAAGTAGTTCCTTTTATTTTCTTGCTTTTGTGTTTTGAATAGATAAATAATAATGCATGATAATTTTTCAAATATATCATGCATTGTACATATTTTCATTTCAACGAATTAAATTATGATCTATATACACTATTTTGCACAAAAATTCGAAGCACCAAGAAGGAGTTGCTCGATTGTAATGAAATTTCATAGGCAAAGGCGTCTTGATTGAACATGCAAATGATCATATTTTCAAGGTCAATGAACATGAATTTTGATCGTGATGCGCATTTCTGATGAGCAACTCGCAAAATATAAAACCGTTAACAGAAGCTGGAAATGTATCTTTTTTCATTCTCGTCGCTGTGATTTCCTGGAGAAAAAACAAATGATGCCATCACGACGTTTTCGAAAACCTTATAGGCAACTAAATGACTTCAAACGTGGTCACATTGTCGAAATGCGTGACGCTGGGTGCTCTTACCAAGCAATAGATCGTTACTTGAAACATACAGACATCGCTGTGCAAAGATGATGGTAGAAATGGTTCCTGTGAGGAACTTCTCGACGAAATGAACGCTCTGGAAGGCCAAGATGCACACATGCGAAGGAAGACCGGATGATCTTTCGTCAGGCCTGAAATGCTCCAATGGTTTCGTTGTCTACTATTCAACGTACTACAGCTTCTTCACCAACCCCCGTAGTACCTTCCACCATTTCAAGAAGTATGGTGAAAGGGGATTACTCTCACAGCGGCCTTTAAGACGTTTGTCCTTGACCCAACAACATTGCCAGATTCGTTTGGAGTTGTGTCAGGGCCAATCTCATGCTTGCCATCGCACTGGCTATGTATAATGTTCAAAGATGAATATCGCTTTACTCTTGAAGCATGTGACCATCGTCTCCGAGTCTGCAAAAGCCGGGGCCTGTGGTCTCAATTAGCCTTTGTCTTACAAAGACATACAGCCATAATTTCTGATATGACGGTAGCGGATGCTATCTCATACGAAAGCAGGTCATATTTAAGCATCCTCCATACATATTTAGCAGCTTATCGATATATTGATACCATCCTGCAGCCGGCTGTATTATCGTTCTTGGCACGTCATCCGGAGGATAGTTTCCAATAAGATAATGTCAGGCCTTATACTGCTCGCATATCTCTGGACTGCCTACGTGCCGTGAATTTCTTCCTTGGCCAGAAGGGTCACCAGACCGTCTATCAATGGAACATTTCTCTGGCATTGTAGGCCGCCAGATTCGGGCACTCCAAAATATTGCAGATCTGGTACCGCAACTGTTGAATGCGTCACGTCACAAGATGATATGAGTAAACTCTATCACTCTTTACCGAGCCGTATACAAGCATGAATCACCGTCAGGGGCGGTTCTAACAACTAAAGATATGAAGATTCAAGCTGTAATCATGAGCCGTGAATGGGACCTAAGGCCTTGGTATTCTAATCATCTTATTATCTGTGTATGAGCTACATGAACACATATTTAATTTCACTAAAAACAACCACTTCCTTCACGGTGCTTCAAATTTTTTGAACATAAGGGTATAAACTCGAGAATTAAATATTACTTCCTTACAAGAATGCATGTTCCTTTATTTTCAGTTTTTGTTTGGAAAAGTCGTAGTTTATATATGACCAACTTAGTTAAAAGTGCATCAAATAAAATCTTCAAGTTCTAATGAGCATGCAAAAAAAAAAAAATCGGCAGCAGAAAAACACAGCAGCTTGCTCTTAAAGAAGATGATAACAGTTGCTATTTTTAGAAAAATATGGTGCTAGGAACGAAGCGAGATAGAAGTGAAATTTCTTTGCCGACATTGGAACTTTGAATATCTGTCATAATATTCTAAACTAACCATGTACATGTCTCAATTGCCTAATTTGCATGAAAGGTATTCGTGGCGAAATCAGTTTTTCTGATACCAAATCCAAAGTAGAAAGATGTGCTGGAATTTCTGGGTATAAATCCATTATATTTGGATAAATTTGGTATACATTTCCTATTTAAACTTTGTCGGCAATTGTAACATGCTTTAATATCTTCTAAATTAATTCCCGGTAAAATATTTTCGTTCTCAGCAACAGACGTTCTCAAATCATCTCTAAACCATAATCTATCATAAATTGAACCCTCGTGACCGTCAGGATTATCAACGAATCGTATTTGAAAACCGTTGAGAGCTTTTTTATGAGAACCGTAGTCTTTGTAACGTAAGTTAGAATTTGTTATTGATTTACATGCATCACTTCCAACACGCACTAGACTTGTTGAGGGCTGTGGTTCACTATGTCCGTGTTAATCTGTGCGGTCACTAAAAGAGTCTCAATAGCATTCCCATCATTTAAACTGGGCATTAAGAGAGTATTTTGCAGTGTTTTTTTCCGTGCTCGGTATTATCACATGTACTCTGATGGAGATTTGGCAGTAGCACTTGATGAATTTTCTCTATTTTTCTGTTATTTATTTATTTATTTTTTGTCACTTTTTCGATTGGACTTGCTGCTAGGTTTTTTTGTTTGTTTTTTTCTTTCACGAAACTCTTGTCCTCTTTGTGCATTTGATTTAGGCATTCTGACTAGAATTAATAATAATGCAACGTCAATGAAAATTAAAAAAAAAAAAAAAAAACTTAGCGCCGAACACATCGCCATGTTGCCAACAATCTAAGGAAATATTTTAAAAAGGCACGCTTTTGCTGCGACAGCTATTTTGTCTACACTGCAACTCATACAACCATTGATAGATGTTCCCGAGTCTGGGGGAAAAGGACCCCAATCGGAAGGTGGACAAGTTGAACAGTTGGAGAAGTGGGAAATCACCCAACTTTTTCAGGGATATGACGCAAGTCGTGCTGTGTCACCGCTCATCTTTTCCTCCCACTCGCTATCCTGTCACAATGGCGACGACTCGGGGGATGGATGGGAAGTCTTCTTTCGTTCGCTTTTTCACCCTAACGCAAAACAGGACAAATTTCTCATTCACTCTCGAGCGCAAAGAAGTTTCACTTCTAAAAGGGTGAAACAGTGTTTTTCTTTTGATAAATCTGTATGATTTATTTAAACTTAATGTGAACAATTTTCTCTGTACGCTGAATTTTTTCACTCATTTTCTATAATTAAGTATATGGTTCAAAATATTTTATCAGATTTAATTAATATAATTATTTTAAATTGTATAAATATAAATATAAGAATAAAACAAATTAGTTAGCTTTCCTCTTCTTTTACCTCTTTCCCCTAGAATAACATTTGAAAGATGTACAGTAGAATCTATATTCTTATACTAAATTAAAGTTGAAATTATTGACTTTTATTTTGTCAATTACCATTGCAATTTATGTTATAATAATTAACTAAAGAAACAAAATATGAAGTTTGTAACTTATTAAATTTTTTATCATGCTATAGGATAAATTTTTTTTTTATCTCAGTAACAACTGAAGTTGAAAAAAGATTTACAAGCGCACACCCATCTGCATCTTAAAATTCTTTTTTCTTTAATCTTGAGAAAATGTGTGAAGAACCAAATAAAATTAAATTTAGAGTATTATTTTAATTTATTGAAAATAAAATAAAACACATTTCTTTTCTATATTAAATGCAACCTCATAAGAGTTGGAATTTTTTATGCATCAAAATACTCATATGTGGCCATTTTTAATATTTGAAGATATCTTTTGCTATTTAGTGTACAAGATTTCTCCTAAATTTCTGTTTTTATTATTTGTTCATTGTTATTTAAAAGAGAAAAAGAGAATTAAAAATACAACCTAGACAATTTTGTAACATTTAAGTGACCAAGTACTTTATTTATTGTTGCCACACACACACACACACACACATTTAAAGTATTCCAACTTTTATTGCACATGACGTAAGTATTCTTAAATTTAGTTGAGTTTTGTTCCTAATATTTTAAAATATAATTATTAGAAATTATATTAGAAAAATTGACATTTAAAAGAACTCGAAGACACTAATCTCTATTTAAAAAAAAAAAAAAAAAAAACGGAATTTACACCTAAAATAATATATTCCCGAACATCTTAGATTTCTTAAGACAAAAATTTGTGTGAATTCAGCATTTATATTCTCCTCTAAATAGTGAAGTATAACTGCCTCATGTTTGGATTTTGAATATTTTTAGCATACATGTATTAATGACTTTAAATAACATGTTCAACTGAATTTAGTTAAAAGTTAGTTTTATGAGAGGTAGGAAAAAATGCATTTTTTTTTTCAAATATTAAAGTGTTTCTTTCGATAATTATTCAATGATTTTTTTTCTATGACCCGTACGTAATCAAATAAATCTTCATAAAATTTGTTTTAAAATTAATACTTATTGCTACGTTTTAATTTGAAAAATAAAAAGGACCCTTATATGTTAGCTCATAGAATTTATAAAGTGACGAATATTTTGAAGAATTTGCGCCAAATTTTATATTCTCAAGTAACTAAACTAAAATTACTTTGTATTGATTAAATTGGATAATTTTATAAAAAGTTTTAAATATGTATATATATGAAAATATGTAATATTAATGTGAATGAAACTTGTATATACACTCTATAATAAACAACAAAAAAAAAAAAAAGCCCCCCAAAAAAGGGTTTGCCGAAAAAAACAAAAATTGGGGGGTAGAAAAACCATGTCCAGAAGAAAAAATGATTAAAATTTCAGAAAAATTGAATTATTTACTTTAGAGTTACTTAGTTACAAACTAACAAGCTCAATAAAGTGTTGGCCCACCTCTGCCACACGACATGGTATAGAGTGATAAAGCACCCTGGTGATCTCTTGTGATATTTCTTGCTAAATTTGTTCCAATGAAAGGGGCAGGTAATCAACATTCCCTGGTAGATTCAATCATCTTCCCATTATATCCCAAACATGCTCAATTAGAGAGAGATCTGACGATCTGTCTGGTCAAGGAAGTGTTTGACAAGCTGTGAGACAGTTCACAGCAACACGTGCTGTATGTGGTCTGGCATTATCTTCCTGAAAAATAGGGCCAGGGAATTGCAAAACGAATGGTAGCAAAGCAGTTCTCAAAATATCGTCGACGTACCACTGTGCTGTAAGTGTGTCTCTAATGATGACCAAAAAGGTCCCGCTGACAAAAGAAATGACACCCAGACCATAACTCCTGGTTGAAGGCCTTTGTGTCGTGCAATTGTGAAAGCAGGATCGGCACGCTGTCCTAGCGTCTCCAGACAAGTATTCGATGATCGCCAAGTCACACTTGGAAGCAGGATTCGTCGCTTAACACTGCACGTCTCCAGTCAACATGATTCGAACCAGATAGAGCTAAGTACCACTGTAATCGGATTCGAAAGTGTACAGGCATGAGTGGCAGAGGGCGTAACTGTCGGTACCAGGGTAAATTACACTTTATCTGCAGTCTGTGAATGGTCATGGGGGACACTCGTGTGCGAACTGCATGTCTGATGGTTGATAACGATGAATAAGGCACTGTGGAAGCTGATCTGATAATCAATATGTCCTTCTGATCTGCTGTGACCCTACGACTACCACTACCATTATGACGCAGAAATCTGCTCCTTTTCACCTATTCTTGCCAGCACGTTCTAATGACCGCCTTCCTTCGATTCATATGACGAGTGATTCTCAGATTTGCCCAGCTTGCCTCTCTGAATCCAATGTTAAGACCTCTTTCAAACTGTAAAAGTTGCTCGTAATGAGCTCGATTCCAGTGGCGAGGAATTTTTTCATATGTTAAAAGGTATCCCAAATCACAATGCAACAGAAATTTTGACCACCAGATTGAGAATCATTTCTTATAGACACCTGCTGAGTGCGCAGGTCCGATGCACTATAACTCCGGCTATTCAATCATTGTGCATCAAATTTTAAACATTTGCATGTTCGGTACAAATGTCTTTATCGGGCAACTAATTCTTGGTGAGCCGTTTTTTTTTGTTTTTGTTTTTTGCTATAGAGTGTATATCCAATATTCAACAACAGCTATATTATATGAACATCACATTCAATAGTTTAAAATAAATATAGATATGTTGTGTTTATTTTAATGCACTTTTTCTTTGATGGAATGATTCTTAAACTTCGCGAATAACCTTTACATTATCTTCCTTAGAAAGTAAGTGCCAAATTATTATAATTTTTTTTTGTAAGAAACTTATATAGACAGGATTTTTGTATTCAAGTGAACGAGGCTATTTTTTTCTTTATTGATTACACATCAGGGCATTTGGCGGCGAAAATCGTTGCGGATTTGAATGCCGTCCTTGGTAATTTTGTAAATTTATGAATATAAATTCCTTACATGAAAAATATATACACCCTGGAACAATTGTATTAATTACCTTAAAATACAGCTTTTATAATTTAATACAATTATTCCATATTATGAAGTCTTAGAAAAGTTAATGTCAGTTCTGCATATGTTTATTTATTTATTTATTTGTTTTCTTACGTATAATTAATAACTTGTAATATTAAAAATGTTAAAAAACATGATAAGCCGCCCATTTGGTATAGTAATTAGTAGCGTAGGGCTGGGTTCGAAACCCGAAAACGGTACGGATGATTATAAATGTGTATAGTGTATTTGCCCCATAATAGCGCGCGCACTCTCTAAATAAACGTCCAGTCATAAGACTTCTCGTAAAGTTGGTAGAAGGGGGAGACTCTTGATGCCCCTCAGGGTTTTCTCCTTCAAAATCGAGGTTTAACGTTAGCAAATCGTACAGACTCATATATGGTGTTTAAAGCTGCGAAAAACGACAGGCATAGAACTAGAACTAGACTCTTGCCGCGATAGAATTCGTAGGCCTTGATCTGATGTTACTGTTGATCAGGTGTGGAATAAGTAACAACAACACATCCATTTTAAACTTTTAAGTTTGTCGAAGTCTTATCTCAGGTTCGAAATTATAGTATTTCAAAATATTTTAGGTCACACAATATATAATACACACAAAGAATTATGTTTCCAAATTGAACAAATTTAATCATGAAAGAAAGTCTATATATTTGGAGATTTTCGCTTAAATTGCATTGGAATACGCAATGAATCTTTTTCTTTCTATATGTTTTTCCATCTAGTCATAACAGTGCTTCTCAAAGTTTCAAGACTTGCAATCCAATATTAAATTACAATTTTAATCACGCCTCCCTCCATACAATAACAATGCATTAAATTCAGTAATACTGTACTTTGACGCTAAAGCTACAATACGACATTTGCCTCTTAAATATCACTGACGTACATAAAAGTCTGGTTCAGCCAAAGTGTTAATTACCTCAGACGTATATATAAGTTGTAATAATAGGACCCTGACAGTGTTTACGAAGGATTTACTTTTTTCAGAGGTTTCGCTTATTTCTTTTCTCCCCCCCCCCCGCCAAAATATCACGTACACGCACTTACGTGGAAAACAAGTGGTATTGGGGAGCGAATCGCGTAATTTTTAAACGGTAGTTAAGTAATTAACTAAAATCTATACAAATTATCAAGGAAACTGTTATTTTTTTAAAATAACTTTATATATGACAAGCCCATGGGCGTAATTGTTAATTATTAATCTTGTTCTTAACTTAGTATTGTTAAATTAATCATAAAATGCATTGTGCATTATTGATACATTTGAAAGTGTATTATATCAGTGTAAATACATGTTTTATGTTTGTTTGTTTTTGTCTGAATGCATTTTGTTTGTTTATTTGCAGTTAATTAATGTGTTTTTTAAATAATCTTTTGTTTTAGACTTCAGAATCTGATCGCATCCCCCTCCCCCACGTAGAGTTATCACGCAGCCCTAGGGGGCCACGACCCACAGTTTGAGAAACGCTGAGTCATAAGATATATGTTTTTTAATCTACGAAATATTCATAATTTAATGACAAAAAAGAGTTAATAGAACTAATACACTTTAATACACGATCGATCCATGAACTTATCCTGAAATTGAGAACGAGAAAAAAAAAGGTTTTTTTTAAATTTCAACTACTAGCTTTTATTCGATGGATTTATCGAAAAACATTAAATTGTATGAATGCTTGCTTTCCTCCAATATATATATATATATATATATAGAGAGAGAGAGAGAGAGAGAGAAATATATATCTTATAGAGAGATTAAAGGACCAATAAAAAATTTACAAAAACACTTTGTGATAGTTTATGTTGATAAAATCCCAGGAAATTATGCAATAATGTGTAAATATTACTATAGTAAATTAATAAATGATCATATAAAAAATAATGCATATGAAGTCTGTAAATTTAGTATGAAAGAAATTAACAATAGATTATTGGCATTTTGTAAACAATTAAATATTTCTAGCAATAAAATTAAATATCCCCATATATTTTTCACTTCTAAATTTCATAAAAAATCCAGTCAAATTCCGCAGTGTAACAAATGGGTTCAATACATATATATCCAAATCGGGAAGAGTTTTACAGACCATATTACAAGATACAATAGACAAATTTAAAGATACTTGTATTATAAAAAACAGCCATGATGTAATAAAGAAGGTTGAGCAACAAGAGGTATTTTCAGTGCATGGATTTGATTTCGAAGAGTTATTTAATTCCATTAAAATAGAAGATATAATTCAGGTACTTTCAGATGCATATGAGAAATATGGTTTGAATGATTACATTAGTTTTGAAAAGTTCAATACACTAATTCGTTTTGTAATACAAACTCTACAAACAAATTAAAGGATTGCCTCAGGGTGGTCCAGCCAGTAACAGTCTCGCTAACCTGTATTTACACCACTATGAATCAAATCGAAGAAATGAACCATCTTGCATCTTATTAAGATACATAGATGATTTAATTGTTATTGGTCGCGACATTGAATTTAAACCAAACATTAATTTTTATCCGGAATACCTAAAATTAATACAGACAAATTTTAACTCCAGCAAAGTTGAATTTTTAGACTTAGATTTAAATATTATTGACAACAAATTATATAGCAATATCTATGATAAAAGGGAAGCATTTAACTTCAATGTCATAAAGATACCGAACTTCAATAGCTGCTTACATATTTCAATTTTTAGAAATATAATTTTAAATTTTTTGATGAGAAATAATAATTTAACTACACACAATATTGATAAATTCAAGAACATCCAGAAATTTATATTTTGTTGCATACAGAATGATTATCCCATCAACTTCTTGAGAAGATACATAGATCAAAAATATTTCTTAAAAATATTTTTAAACTCATAAATGCACAAATCCACCACACAACATTAGGTCCACAAAGTCAGCTTGTTAGTGGTCCAGCTGTGAAGAA
>BMAV01022350.1:61494-75781 GCA_019973955.1 Trichonephila inaurata madagascariensis
AATCATTATTTGTTATTATATTTATTTACTTTTAATACCAATTATATAATTCCATTTTAATTGCAAATAATGCGGAGTAAAGAAAAAAATATATTTTTATATATTGCGAGAAAGTGTAGATTTATTTTTCAATCTAACAATTAAAGTTGCAATTAGTAATATTGACATCTGGTACCAGTTCATCATTACGATTAAACATTATACAATACTATGCATCATTGATTTAAATAAATCCAAAAATGTTATTAAACACTATTATTAAAAAAATAAAAAAAAAGTAATATGTTTTAATATCCTAACATATGCTCATAACCCACTTCAGTAAACATACATTTGTTTCATGAAAGATGTTAGCTTGGTAGAAAAAAATAAAAGTATATTAACAAAACGAAAAACAAATTTTTTTAGACCTAGAAAGTAATATAAATATCTGTATAAATCTAAATTTTTATATCTCAGAATTGGACAAAATACTTCACTGAATGACAATATAATAAGGGTTTGGGACATCTTGACTAAAATGTTACTATCTAAAACAATTTTACTTTGAAAAAAAATACTACTAAAATTTTTATATCTGTAAAGGATATTTTAAAATTATTTTATCCGTGATATATAAAAAAAAAAACCTTAATAAAACAAAAATAAAAAAAAAAAAAAAAAAAAAAAACACCAGCAGGAAAAAGCTTATTTTGTTGAAAAAATTCCTAAAAAATTAAATATAGTCTTATAAATGAACTTCAGCTTCAATATCAACAATTATCTCCAGTAACATTATAAGTAGTCAGAGCAAAGGAAAGTTTAATATTACATATTGATACTCTAAGGCAGGAGTTGGCAGACTTTTACAAGGTACGATCTGCTTTAAAGCTTTTAAAGGTGTTGCTGTCCACAAGTGAGCTGAGCTAAAAGAAGGTGTACAATATTTATTATTTGCTACCATATTTATTCGAATGTAAGTCGCACTTCTTTTTCAATGTTAACACTAAAATCTTAGAATCGAAGAAAAAAATTCATGGGATTCGTTTAAAATGATTTTGGTCAGGTAAAATTGGATATCTCGGTTTCCTACTAAACACTATTTTTCATTTTTCACAATTTGTGGAGAATTTGGAGCGTAGCTTAGAATCGACTAAATATGATAAGATAGTATGGCCAAATAGTAAATTAAGCTTATGAAATAAAGAATCACATGGATATCAATACATTTCAGTGGCTTTTCTTGATGGCTTCCATCTACATAGCAGAAATGCCACACTTGAATGACATATATAGAACACATATTTTGCATTCACCATTGTAAAGAAAAACTGTTCTTCCCATTCTGTATTAAAATTGTATCTTTTTCCTTCCTTATTTTGGACATTATACACTTCTTTTAAAATATAACGGACTACTATTTTTACTACAAAAACACAAGTAGTATAAAAGTTTCAAGTTGAATGTTTGAACAACTATGAGCGGCTGCTAGACCGTAGCCGTTTTCGATGCAAAGAGTACGCCAATGAATCTGATTTCGACGTATTTACATAACACGTTCGCTGCCGGACGTTGGGCCATCGCAGGACGTAACGTAAACATAAGAATTCAATCCGGTGGAAGAGCAAAAATGTGGGGTGATGTTTCAGTAGCCAATCCCGTGTTATCGCAGAAAGAGCGGATCAACGTCCCCCTCCCCTATAGTTGCCGTGGGGGGAGAACCCATTTCTAGGGATGGCATCTCGGTAATCGTTTATTTCCCCTATAGTGGCAGAAAATGCATCAAGCGTCATCGTGTGCTTCCAATTATGGTACACGAGTCATCTACACATAGTCACATGAATTGTGAAAAGCCGATTCTCCAGTCTAGCTGGCGTCGGTGTTCCACAAATATGCTATTTTATTTAAAAAAAAAAAAAAAAAATTGTACGTCTTAAGTCTTAAGACTCTATGCATAACTCGCTGGTTTTTCTGCTTCGGAAAATGAGCATCCAATATTATTTCGTTTATTTTCGTTCGCAATTTTGTTGATGAGCGTAAACAGAAATGAAGCACCGTTATGTTTAAAGTATTATACTCCGTTAAAATATTAAACACCATATCCGATGCATTTGATGGAACGGAACGTGTTTTTTTATCACCATCTTGTTTATGACGTAGGGGCACCGAAGAACCCCATTGGCTGGAATTTAAAGCAACTTTTATCTGGAACAACTTTTTCAGCTTACTGGGAAAAAGGTATTCGGAGCCGTTGCTATGGCAACTGAGTAAAAATTGCGCTAAATGGATGAACAATTGCTCGACACGTGTACGTGTGATAAGGCGTTTAGTGAAAGTGGTCACCCCAAAATGTTTTGCCGGTCCACCGGTCGATTATGATCGACTTAATGCCCACCCCGGCTCTAAGGTCTTTCTATTATTAGATGAGATCTTCATTTTGTCTTCAAAGTAAAGACTGCAAAAAATGCCGTTTCATAAAGGTAGGATTGTGTGTGCTGGAAATGGATGTTTAAACATAAAAAATAAATAATTCAGCAAGTAAATATTCAATTTAATACATATATTGCAATCAGTTCCGTTTTAAAAGTTAACAAGTAAAAATAACGTAGTATTTATCCTGTTTTACTTACTTAAATTATCTATTACTTAAAAGTAACATATGCGAAGTTTAATATTTATCTTGCTAACTTCCGCGGGTTATTACTAAGGTTGTATTACAGTGCTAAGAATTATGTCTAAATAGTGTAAAGAATCTGTATTTGGATGTGTAAGGCATTTATATAACTCTATGTTACACTTAATTTATGTTAAAATTGTAATATTCACAAGCAACACCATCCCTTATTTTATAATGGCGCTTTAGTAAAAACTTGGCAGAATCTCGGCGATTGAGTTGATTGATGTTGGCATCATTTCTGGCGACCATTTTGGAGACTTAGGGACCCTTTGGATTCTTCTAAAAAATAGTCAGAAATCCAATAATTTCACGATCTATTACGCAAGTGGATCTTTCTCGAAAGATCCATGACAAATATAAAAAGGGTGACTCTCGCCGACCTTGGTTAGTTAGGTTTTGTCCATCAATTAGTGAGTATTGATCTGGCTAGTGATTAGTAGTCTTGCCTTGGCCTTTGAAGCGATTAGTGATTACTTCGGCTGTTAAATGAGAGTGTGCTTGTGAATAATGTTTCACATATATGTATTTTATACTTGTATTTCATACACTGATAATTGTGTCTGAGTGTTGTTGAAGTTGTGAAGACCTTCTGAGATTTATCCTGCGAATTTTGCTGTTGAATCCTGTATTTCAAAGATTGTTTTCTGGACAATAAATTCTCATCGCTCTCTTGTTATTTGCGACCGATTTGCATAAAACCCTCGAAAAACGATCAAGGTAACAATAGCATTAGCGTAAAAATTCGTTGTTATTGTATTCAATGCATTGCCATTTTATGGATCGGGGGTCGGGGGGTAGGCGAGATGAAAAAAATGATCGAAAATTGGGTCACAAATATAGAAAGTTAAAGAAACACTGTTTTAGAGCGTTACTTTAGAACACCCCAGCCAAGTAATATCCTGAGTACAAAAAATATAGGGCGGAGTTTTTCATCCTTTCTTTTTAACCTCAAGCGAAAAGAAATTAAGTTAATATAATATGTCAAAGATTCAGAAAAACATTTTCTTACGTATTCAACATTTAATAATGTACTTTTTAAAAACATTTTAAAAGAAAAGTGAAAATTTTTTGTGAAAAGTTTTTTTTATCACGTTTTAAAACATTCAGTTAAACTGAAATTTTATATACATGATTGTTTAGGATGACAATGCGATACTTTAATGATAATTAATAAAAATTAATGACCACTTAATGTTGTGATTTTGTCCTATGTTTATACATAATTATATTAATTGTAAATATTATTTTTTTAAATTTTTTTCATTGAATTTGAAACCATTGAAAAAATTTTACTAACTAAAAAATTTAACTGAACTATAATAACACAAACCAACAAAAACTTAATTTCCTTTTAATTCTGAAGAGGAAAAGTATACGCATTAAAAATGTCATAAAGAGAGATGTTTTCGAGTTTTTATTTCAATTTAGGAAAAGAAAAAGAAATTAAAATTGAAGATGTAATTAGTTAACATACCCAAGAAAGGAAAAGAAACATGAAACAAAAATTATATATTTAATATTAGTTAAATAGAGGTATTTATTTATACATTAGTTGAGCATCCAAAAATAAATAACTGTCTCTAAACTTTCAAAATCACCTATTACCTAAATTGTAAATAGCAACGTGCAAGGAAATTATACAAACGCTTAATTTGGAGAAATTATACAGTTCTTGACAAAATTGTTACAAAACATAGTTCCTCGCCACAAAGAATAAATTTTATTTACGAAATTTCTCTCATTACGCTTTCTCGCTTTTCTTTTTACTTTATATTTTATGAGTTTCACCTATGTGTTCTTAAATTTGACATTAAAAAGAATAAGAGCTTCTTTGAGATTTCTTTTGGCGAAGATGCGATGTAATAATTTAATATTAGAACTTCTGGGATTTCGATTACCCTTAAACGGTGTCATGTGGACATCGCGATATAAAATAATTGTTTTAACTAAATAAATTCAGGACTATTGTTCCGTAGGGTTTAGTTTTAAGACTTAAATATATTTTTTTTATGTAATTATCATATAATAGGACCCTTTTTATCTTAATTGACGTTGACATTATATTTCGCGAAGCTTATTGGACCACTGCCATGTAGAAAAACACATTTCGAATCACAAACCTCCCATGAACATTACTATTATGCAGTATCCATTATGCACCATCCCTAGCGAAATATATATCAGGATTTATTGGAATGTTATTAAATATGTCTGCACTTTCTTCAAATTCATCGCAGTCTCTTCCACTCAATTTTATGTCTTCATCGGAATATAAATCAGAGCAAGATAGCTCACACACACACACACCACCATCCGATTCATTCTGAGAAATCTCTCGCAAAAAATCAGCAAATTCATCAGGGCTTAGACCTTTTCTGCGAGCCATCTTATGAAGGTGTATGCTCTGTACAAGGTTCGAAAATCGAATGAATTTTTCTTCTGAGCAGACAACCAAATGCTGTGTAACGAAACACTTAGACACAACAATTTTAGAAAAATGTATTTGTTTCCCCTGTTAATCCATTCAAGGTGAAATAAATTTGCAATTGTACTATGGGAAGTTTGTTTTATTAATAGTAGTGAACTATATTTTGTTGAACGTAGCTTTTTATAATGATAAATTACAAGGGTGCTGAAATGACACCAGCGGACGTTCTAGGTATATTGAGTTTTAAAATCACTCCTAATTAACCTAGAACCACAAAACTTTTTGTCTGTAATCACCAGGGAAAATTATTAAGGTATAAGAACACGTTCGGAGTACTTTTTAACAAAATAGCATATTGGAACATTATAAATGCTTTCTTAGGACTCAATACCAATAAACACTTATGTTTAACCAGTAATATTTACAATAAATTGACTAAATTTTACAAAAATCCCAATTATAACTGAAATTTTAGCAATACTTTTTTAAAACTTCGAAGCAATTACAGAAAAAGTTATAAAGTTATATCAGTAAATGTATTACTAAAACAAAATTAGTTTCATTTATCTAGAAAATATACTAAAATTTTAACATTTTATTAAAATTTGAAATTTTTAGAGCTGAGATCGAGTAAACACCATAAGAAATGTGACACTGTTTATGAAACAATTATTTAAAAGACAAGCCATAACTCAAAAAGTATTCATACAATAAGAAATATTGTACTACATTCTCTAGAAAATAACATAAATATCAGGTTCAAAAAGTTTTATAGAAATACATTTGTAACATTTTGAGTTATCAGACTCACCATGATAGATTATAAACAATTTATATGCCTAATTCTGGTAGATCATAGACCCGCTTCCGGTTTTACTAACTTAAAAAATTGATTGTAACTTGGCCTCTAGGAAACGTAGAAACCAAACAAAGTATGTTTTGTAAAGCCAAAAGTCATCTCTATTTAATAAAATAAAAAAGTATCTGTCTTGATCGAATTTGGTCATTTTCAGCGTGTTCGAATACCTTAAAAGTCAGTAATATTTTTCAAATGTCATGCAAAAATGCGGAAACGAGAACAAACTGAACAGGCTCCGGGGTCAAACTGACATCGATGTACGTTCTAGAGTTAAATCATAATTACACAAGGTATAACTGATTACTTTATAATTCCATTTCACTTTAGGTGAACGTCTTAATAAATTGCATACAATACTTATTTTAATTACACTAAGCATATATTTTATCTTCTCTCTCACTTATTAACTTTTTCTCTCATACACATACAATCGCACAGTTCTCACAAACATTAACTCCTCACATAGAGATATGTAACATCATGGTTCTGTCTCCGCCAGTACAGGCTGTTGGTACTGCGCTACATAAAGCGTCGATGCACTGTCTTTTTACAAATAGTGTGTCTAACAACATTATGGAACAAAAGCTGATTTACGATACTTCGACAAACGTATAATCGTAATGAATCGGAGACTGGGGACATCGATTTCAGAAATAACGCATTTGGTTGGAATCACACATGTAGTCGTTTCTAGCACTAATAGAAAGTATATAGAAGATGCAATGACAAATCACCCATCAGCAGTTTCTTGGCCACTGTGATTTTATTCCAAACCAAATTCAACCGTTATGCACTGACCTTATTGACCGATAATCTACAACGGAGCATTACAGTAGTTGCTACTATGTCACGACCTAGGGGGTGTATCCCAATGTACAGTGCATCGAACATTGCTGTATAACTCATGAGGCTACCGCAAAAATTGCGTCTCAGTTCATACGATATGTCATCATCAAAATAGGCCTGCAATGGACCGGGGTCAGAATATCCACAATGGTGCAGTAACGTCAGGATCTCTAGTTTACTTAATGTCTGGGAAGTGAGAAGGATCCCATAGCCTAAGTAAAATCCCCTTTTATTGACAAATATATAGCACAAATTGTACCTTTTAATGGTAGATATATGTACGAAGGTTTAAATCTCTAACTATAAGCTAGTTAAATCATCAACCGTTGTACTCTTTCTAGAGAGTATGCAGCTGAATATCTTGAAGTTCACAGCTATCCACTAGTTGTATCGTCCATTACTATTTTCTTTCCGATATATGACCTATTGATTAATATTTGTCAAAAAAAAAAAAAAAAAAAAAACTAGCAAGGTTCATCTTTACACCTATCGCCTCATTCTATCCCCTCGTGGGTCCTTTCCCTGAATTTGCTAATCGCTGTTTGCCTGCTGTCCCACAGCTTTTCGTTGCAGTCGCCAACTCCCCTGCCACATTTTCATTTGTCTTTCAAACCTTCAGGAGGGCTTCTCTTACACCCCCTATAACTTTTGCATGGAAGGAACACGTATTTTCACCTGTCTCTCTCAGTCTTGGCCCCAACCACCAATGGTTCTTCCACGGGACAAAAGTCTGTTCAGACTGCCACACCCTTGCCGTTATATATCGAAAGCCATTCCATAGGTTATAAAATAAAATTGTCTATAAATTGACGTATCACTTAGACACTAAGAATACAATCCTTGACATATCTTTCTCACTATAACGGATACTCCCTTCTACATATCTGTAGCATGCCCAAATGCTAGTGGAAACGAGAGAATGGACAGCCGTTAAAACAGATGTGTTTTATCTATAGTTTGCTTTGAAAAAAAGAGCCATCTGTCTCAACTATTATCTTAGGCCACCAAAAATGAAAATACGGGTAGCAAGCAGCCGTCTAAAAGACGATGCTACTATACTTAGAACAGAAGAGTAACCTAATCCTATGGTACAAGATTTGTGGTCTATCCCTTAAGTATGTGAATGCATATATGACATTTTTCAACGAATATCTTGCACCACGTAAATATGTATTTAGCCAAATGCAATAGCAGTGCTTTATGGCAATTTATGGACTATCATCCCCATCGAATTATCGTTAACGAATTCTTTAAGAATTATCGATTTTTACGCTAGGTGATATGTAACTGAAGACAAGGTGAATCCCTTCATAGCAACAGTTTTGCCGGTGGGAGATAGTGTTTATCAATTGGATAAAGCATCATGTCATTAGGGCCCAATCGTCTAGAAGAAGTTTGAAAAACATTCTGCTGAATTTTTACGAATTCACCTGACATGAATCCAATTGAATATTTGAGGTTTTTCTAGAAATTCGATTTCATTTTTCTACGTAGACCCCTCTCAGTCCGTGTATTGAAGGATCAGTTTTAGCATAACTATAGTTTTTGTGTAAATACGGCAAACTATTTATCAGCGTCTTGTCCAGTAAATCACGGGTGGTGGTGGTGGTTTGAAGCGAAAAGCGGTCCTACTTCAGAATAAACAGTTGTTTATATATATATGTGTGTGTGTGCATGTGTGCTTGTGTGTGCGTGCGTGCGTACGCGTGTGTGTCTTTGTATGTCTGTGTCTGTGCGTGGTAAAATAAAATATGGCCCAATGAGGATGGTAAAGTAAGTCCTTGTCAAAAGATTGCGGCATATATTGTAGTATCGCTTGTGTGTTGCATACTCCTTTAAAACTTGAATTATTTTTATCTTCAAATATTAAATGCTTCTGGTTATTAATACTATATAGACCCCAATGACATTGGGAAAAATAATAAAAAAAAAATTCCGCTACCCTCCTTTAACGTAGATGGTACCAGCATGGTCGTGCGGGTTGGGCGTTATCTGTGAAAACATTTACAAGTTATACATTTTTTAACTTTAAGTTGATAGAAGAAGCAATATCAATTCAAATAAAATTGTTACAAATAAGGAAGTTATTGATTTAATTAACTTTTTTTTAATTCATTATTTATTTACGGCAAAAATCTTTTTTTTTTGTTTTGAAAAATATAAATAACCCTTGCATTTTTTACAATATGTTTTGGAACTGCTTTGTAGTTTACAAATCTGCACTTCGAGGTCTTAATTTCAAACTTCAAAAAGTCTTTTTAAATTCAACCATCATAGAAGCAAGATAAAGTCATGACATGTATAAATTTGATATAAATTAGTTTTTCGGTGGAATTACAACATGTTATCTTCATCATAGGTTAAAATAATGTGTTTGTGGAGGCTAATAAGGCTTCAACTATCTCTAACATAAATTTTTTAAACGTCCATTTTGATTTTTAAAGGAATTTTATTTGAAACTGCATCTTGTTTGCACGAAAAATAATTTGCAGCAACTAAATCAATGTGTGAATATGTACAAGAAACTTTTATGGTAAAATGATCCAAAATTGCCTTTTTTATTTCAAATATTTCCATGTTTTCTTCATCACCCCAGAACTTGATTCTCCCTCCAGTATACGCGATTCATATGTTTTTCCGCATTGTCATCATCGAGGATCACTAAGTTCTGATCTAACAAGGAGGGGCCCACTAAAAAATTTCGGGTGAGTTTGGTGTAAAAAGTATTCCTTTGGGTGTTCCCCCTTTAAAGTAAATCCGTCGAATGGCATATCAATTCGGAGAAAACGTGTCCAAAATTTTTGCTTAGCTTTTATACAATTAAGTTTCTATTTCTTTCACCGGCCCGGGGCCGATTGGTAAATCGTCTGCCTTCAATGCGGTTGGATCGAAATTCGAATCATGTGAAAACATTTTTCTTTCAATTTCTTAAATTATTTTTTTAAAAATTTAAATAAAAATTTATTAAAGGTTTATTAAATATTGAATGATATTTATGTAATTATTTTGTATTTTTTATAAATTAAAAAATAAGTAAATAAATTTATTATTTAAAATTATTATTAATTAAAATTACTTAAAATTAATTGTTGATTAAAATTACTTAAAATTAATTATTAATTAAAATAACTTAAAGTTATTATTATTTAAAATTTATTATTGATTAAAATTACTTGAAATTATAATTAATTAAAATTATTTAAAAGTATTATTTAAATTTAAAAATTTTTTAAAATATTTTAATTAAAATTAATTATTCATTAAAATTATTTAAAATAATATTATTTAAAAGTAATTAATTAATGTTAATTTTTAAAATATGTAGTTAGTATGAATTAATATAATTAATTATTATTAATATAAATGAGTAATATTAATCAGAATAATTAATTAATAGTAATTAAAAATGATTAATATTAATTAGAATAATTAATTAATAGTGATTAAAGTAATTGTTTTATATTAATTAAAATAAAATAATATTAATTACAATTCATTGATTACTATTAATTAAAAATATTAAAATTATTTAAATACAATTGTTAAAATTATTAAATAATTTTTAAAAATTAAATAGATTTATTTGAAAAGCACTTATTAAGTATTTCATATAATTACGAAATAGTTAATTTAATAATAATAATAATAAATTTTATAAACTATTATATATATATATATGTATATAATATTTCATTCATAGTATATTGTATTTCACAATATAAAACTATTTATAAATAATTTTTATGTAAAATATCATTATATATTTATTATATATTTATTTTATAAATATTATTTATTTATATAAAAATTTATTTACTAAACATTATATAAATATTCATAAAATTACAGTAATTTTTTTACTGTATAAAATGCAAAATAATTACGTAGACTATCATTTAATATTTAATAAACCTTTCATAAAAATAAATTTTTTTATTTAAAAAAAATTAATTAAAAAAAAAATTTTTTAAGAAAAATGTTTTCGGTGAATAAACTCGGGTTTCCCCGCGGGAAAAACCGTGTTTACCAATGGGCCCCACGGGGCCCGGGTTAAAATGAAGTTAATTTAAAAAGCAAATGAATTTAAACGCTGTTTTCCCCAAATTTTGGCCATTCGTGGAATTACGAAAAGGGAAACCTTTTACCCCAAGTCTCGAGCCGAAAGGGGCCTAGCCTCCCCCCAATAAGTTCATTGTGATTTATTCATCAATCGAAAAATTTCTTCTGTGAGAATACTTCTAATTTTAGACACCTGAAAATGTTTTTGGTTAAAATTTAACAAAGCATTCCATGAAAAATAGTAAAATGTATCAGAAAATTTTATTATTTAGAAATATATATATATTTAAGCCACACCATACTAACTCCCACCGAAAAACCCAAAGGGTTTTTTTTGGGGCAGATATGGACGTATGAATGCAGATATCTGTGGGGAAGATAAAAATGCTATACTCCCCAACAAATGTATGAAAAGAAAATTAATTGTAAAAAAAGCGAAAGAAAAAAAAAAGGGCTCACCATGGTGACCCCAAAAGAAAATTTGGCATTAATTATATATATATATATATATATATATATTAATATATATATATATATATAATTTTTCCCTTTTATGTGGGTTTTTATTAAAATTTTGAAACGAAAAGAAAATTCTATAGTCATACTTACCATTACATGCGTGACTCAAGTAACGCCCAACCCCCACAATCCCGCGGGTAACGAAATCGAGACCTAAAACCACATTAAAAGTACGGGTTTAAATTTTTTCTATTTTACAATTATTTAAACATTAATACAAACATGTTTACCTAAGCAATTAGAAATATATTGATGAGTATCGTCTTACGACAGATAAAAAAAGACGTGTTTTCGTTGTATTTGAAAACAAAGCTAGATTTGCCAGCTGAAAGTAAAACATAGACCACGAATTGTCTGTTGATGAAAAGTAACACTTTGCACTTTTTGCAAACCGGCTCAATCGTTAAATTCCCAATTTTCTTTCATACGACTATTAAAGAAGCAAAAATGTATAAGAATATCTAACCCGCACGATCGCGTGGGTTGGGTCTTAAAAGGACATCAATAAGAGAATACTCAAGAAACAATTTAAATTTCAAGTAGTATATATGTACAAATCATAAGAGTCTTTATAACTGTTTCGGTAGAAAAACATGGAACCATAACATTACTAGAATTGAAAGTTTTTATACCTTAAATAACAGAGATCATGTTTTCATAAATTGTATTCAAAATTATTCCCAACAGTAAGAGTTTTAAGACTTTCACACAGTTAGTCTACTCTCTCTATAACAAAAAAAAAAAAGGAATTAAGAAGGAGTTGCCCGATTATAATGAAATTTCGTATGCGATGACATTTGTACCGAACATGTAAATGATTAAAATTTGGTGTCCAAAAATTAATTACGGGAGGTACAGCACATCGGAACTGCGCATTAAGCAAGTGTATATAAGAAGCAATTATCAGTATGAATGTCAATATTTCTGTTGCATTGCGACTTAGGATACCTTCCAACGACTGAAAAAAATTGATTGGTGCAGCATTCGAACTCATTACAAGCAACTGTCCGAGTTCAAAAGAGCTCGTATCATTGGATTAAAAAAACAGGTTAAGAAAATCAGAGAGTCGCTCGTCATATGGGTCAAAACGATGCGGTCATTAGAAGATGCTGACAAGTACGAGTGGACAGTGGCAAATTTCAGTGTCATGATGGTAGCGGTCATCCTAGGGCCACAGCAGACCGGGAGGACAGATTGATTCTCAGATTAACTGCCACACTGCTTGATTCATAGTTATCAACCATCAGAAGTGCGACCCACACGTGAGTGCCCACCATGACCATTCACAGATCTCTGATAGAGTGAAATTTACACTCGTACCAACAGCTACTCCATCTGCCACTTAGGTCTGTACACTGTTGAACCAGATTACGGTGGTGCTTGGCTCGATTAGGTTGAAATCAAACTGACTGGCTACGTATAGTGCTTCGCGATGAATCCCGCTTTCAAATGTGTCCTGACGATCATCCAAGACGTGTCTGGAGATTCCCAGGGCAACACCCCCGATCCTGCTTTCACTATTGCAGGCCACTAACCAGGAGTTATGATCTGGGGTGCAATTTCTTTTGACGGCTGGACCTCTTTGGTCAACTTTAGAGGCACACTTACAGCCCAACGGTGCGTCGATGACATTCTGAGAATTGTTTTGCTACCGTTTCTTTTGCAGTACCCTGGCCTTATTTTTCAGGTATTTAATGCCAGAGCACATACGGCAGGTGTTGCTATGAACAGTTTTATGGTTTGTACAACACTTCTTTGGCCAGCCAAATTGCCAGACCTCTCTCCAGTCGAACATGTCTGGGATATGATGGAAAGGCAACTGTATCAGCCAGAGAATGTTGATGACTTATCCAGACAATTGGAGACAATTTGGCAAGAAATATTGCAGGAGACCATCAGGTGCTTTATTACTATGTACCGCGCCGTGTGGCAGCTTGCATCCAGGCTAGAGATGAGTCAACACCTTATGATTTCGTTACCTTATAACTACGTAACTCTGAAATGAATCATTTAATTTTTCTGCAATTTTAATCATTTTCTATTCCGTACAAAATCTTTCTACCCACCATTTTTTGTTTTTATTGGACAACTCGTTCCTGGCGCGTTATTATTTATTTTTTTATTTTTTGTCATATTATTTTTATTAGGATTTTATATTCTTTTTAATAATATTAAAAACAGCTTTATTTTATTTTTCCATCACACTTTGCTTTTTAGATTTATTTTAAGTCATATTTGTAAATCACAGCAAAGAATGTTAAATATAATTAGTTAAACTAAACCTTTAACTAAACCTCTTTTTGTCTTTAGTTTTCTTACAACGCAAGTTAAAAATAAGGAGAAAAACATTTGAAAGTGAAAAAACTTTTCTTGTTTCTTTCGAATGGACTGACTTCTTCAAATTAAATGTAAATGTAAACAAGACTAAGAAAACTAAGTTAAGAGGAAAATAAGTATCTAATGAGTATTGTGTTCTTAATCTGTTTTTGCTTCAAATACAAATAAACTTTAAATGATGGAATAAGTTAATTACTCCGGTGAAAGTTTGTTTGCAATAAAGTAAAAATTAAACTTGATGAAAATAGAATTAAATTCCAATTTCTTTCGATAACTTTTCTTTTATTTGCACTAAGTAAAACGGGAAAAGAATCCAAAACAAAATGTATTAAAAACATTCAGTTATCTTAACTAAAGATCTAAAGAATTAGATAAATACCCTATTAATTTATCGAGTGCGCGAATGTCAATTACTTTACATTGATAATAGATGAAATGTAATTTTTTGAAGCACTGTTCTCTATTGATTTATGTGTTAAAGACAGTATTTTTTTTTTTTTTTAATGTGGTGGAAATAAAAAAAATATTTACTTATTTTATTACGTTATACATACAGTAACAAAGTATTCTTTTTTTTAAATTC
>BMAV01022352.1:0-23786 GCA_019973955.1 Trichonephila inaurata madagascariensis
TTTTTGGGGTTTTTTTTGTTAAGTGTTTATTTAATCAAAAATTAAGACACGGTTCAATGGCAACGGACCCTGTAACCCTGAACCATTTTACATGACGTAGACTACCCCAGACCCCCTCGACGAACTTCTTTAAACCCGTACACGGAAGAACTTTGACATCGACCAAATTAACGTGCATGCACCTGTTTCAGGGAAAGGAACCATCAGCTATTCTAGGGCTCAAACTTTTGAAACAACGGAAACGATTTCCCAAAAACCATGACAAGTAAGGTAACAAAATCCTACGCTGGTGTATGAATTTTTGTTGAATTTCAACCAACAGAAGTGCCACATTGCTTTCGTAATAAAATCTGAAAGAATAAATTCCAAAGCTAATGATGCCAATTTTATTTGTTAAATAATGTCAACAAAACGCTTTTAATATTTGACCACAATGCTATATTGCTACATAGCAAGAGTGAGAATCTGGGGAAATGAATATTAACGTCGCACAATCCAGCTCACAGGACGTTTGGCGACTAACCTCAATTTTGAGCTGAGATCAAATGACGAGGACTGCCCTCTTATCCTCTCTCCCAATGACAATAGGAGGACGTATCAGCTTCTAAATATCCCTCATCCGTTTCTGCACGTCTTATCTTTAGTGGCAGCAGCGTCGAGCCCCCTTACCTTGACCACTGGGTTGCGGCACCATTGACAAAAAGTCATGGAAGAAATATATTCAAACTAGGTACACAATTCCTCATTATGTAGCATGAAAGTAGCAGACAAACTACATAAAAAAAGGACCGAAGTAATAGAAATGTAAAAAAGGATTACAAAAATTGATTCTTAAATCCAGCGATCTACAGAAACGCTTTATTCAAGTGAAAGAAAATACAAACAAAAGTTATAGAACATGAATTGCATAATTTTATCCTCATTTAATTCGTAAAAAGTGGTAAAACTGAATTATAGGAAAATTAATGCAATTAAGTTTGTTTTCGTTGGTATTCAAGATTATAGACCTCAAACCAAATTCTGTTTTAGACGAATATTTTTTTATATATAAGCCACTTTGAAAATAAAAAATTTATTTCGTGATCATATCTCGATATAAGTACTTCCTAATATATTTTCAAAGAGCATTATTTCTATAAGATGATAAATAAAATCACAGAGCGAAAAGGGTTACAATTGGTCACAATGCAAAGCTGTACAAAGGGTAGTGGCGAAAGACCTCGTATTTTTGAATCAGGTCAAGTGATAAGGAATATATCGAAGTTTACACTAAGTTTCCTTTCTTCCACACACTCCACCCCAATGGTGTGATGTGGTAGTTAGGAGAAGGTGTCAACTCAGAAGTCCTCTTCACTTGGTCATGGTTAAAAATGAGGAATTCCTTCGCTAAAAGTCCTCGTGTAGCTTAATAGTGCAACGTTAAAAATCCCTCACTCAATCCACACCACACCAACGGAAAGAAGTTTAAACGTCGACGCAATAATCGCGCATCGGCTCTATTTGCACGGCAAGTCTTCAGCGGTACAACGCTCGAACTCATGACATGCCAGCCACGAGTCGGAAATGTTGTCCACTAGTCTAAAGTCATCCACGATGTTTATTAAGAACGGATCGGAACTCGCGCGCGGCCACGATACACATACAATTTTTTACTGTGGAAACGTTTCGTATTTTTTAAGTCAACCTATTATGTCCTAAATCAAAATCATTGCAATAAAAATAGAAGAAAAACTGGTGTGTCGGCTGATGCACGGCTGGAATTTACTCCTAAAGTAGAGACTTATTCGCGCGCGAACCTGAAACTAATATAAACAACTTGATTGCATCCAGCTGTCAAATGGTAGATTCATTCGAAAAAAAATCGTTACAAATTCTTCTAGATGCCACTTTTTTGGTTAATAGTATAGAGCAGATCTGATAAAATAAATAAGAATTTGTTTATGTTACTTAGCCTCTTTGAAGATACGTTACATGTCGATTGCCCAGCCGTGAAAAAGTATAACAGGCATCTCTGTTTTGAATATTTCTTGAAACGTAGTGAAAAACTACTGGAAGCGCTTTTTTCTTTCATGCTTAAGGGTGAAACTACTTGAGTTAAAACACATGATAGAACGTGACGGAAAAAAAAATTTGAATTTTCCTTTGCAATGGAAGACCAACGATGTAAAAAAATTGCATACATTTGTACGTAATAATTTTGACGTTCCTGAAAAAAAAATTCATTTCTGGCTCTTTTTTTTTTAAATAAAAAATAGAAATTAAGGATTAGTATGAGTGTCAGTTTTAAATATTTGTTACTTCATTAAAATTTAAATAATTTAATTTAAATCGATTATAATTATTTGAAATGACATTCCACAAAACTGCCCTATCTAGATGGATAGAATACTATAATTTGTCGCGCCCATCCCAGTATAGCAGTTAGCGACGCTAACTGCTGTGCTGACACAGGCCTGGGTTTTGAGTCCGCAGAAGACATGAATGTTTGTAAATGTATGAATTGCCTTCGTGGCATGGGGGTACTTTTAAATGGCCGTCAAGCGCAGGTCTCTCTCTTGAGGGTTAGGTGGAAGGGGAAGAGGTGGGAGGCCTGACTGCACCCACAGGGTATATTCCCTCAAATTGGGGTGAAACCGAACTAAATCGTTCTGACACTGCGGTGCTCAAAGCTACGGATAACGACAGGCGTCACTTGGCCTTTGACATGATGAATTTGCATGAAACCATGATATGGCAGCACGGCGATCAGGTAGCGTGGTAAACATAGCAGCAACTATAATTTTATGTATTGCTGAATAAAAATAAAATAAATAAATTGAAGCTTTGAACGTAAAAATATATATATAGTGTCAGATAAAAATATAATACAAAATAATTTGAGGCTGATGCGTTAAATATGTGCAAGGCTCCAAACACTATCCTCCATTGGTTGTGGTGGGGAAGTTAGGAGAGGGGGTGCCGAAACAGGGTATTATATGTGACTACATGATTCAAAAATAACAGGGTCCACCGTCACTAAAGCCCTCATGTAGCTGAATATTGGGTATTGTATTCATTCCCTCATCAAGATATATATACAGTGATGGTATAGTATATATTCATATAATAAACAATAATAGTAATACTGGGAAATGAGCCTGTATTTTTATCATCTTTACCATGAAGCCAATTCAGAATGAAATTGATGGAAATTAATAAGTTTACCAAAAAGCATTATCAGCTTTTGTTTCCCACTTATAAAATAAATACATTTTGCATATTACCAATTCTCATGTTTTGTTTTTGTAAGCATTTTTGATGTACTAAGGGATGCTTAGTTTATTACGAATCTGTATTTATAATGCGATCGATTAGGGGCTATAATATTTCCTTTGGCACAGAAAATATGTAAATCTGAAGGAAGTAATGCCTCCATAGGGCTACTACTCTGTCAAGAATTAAATATGTATTAGAAATGTGTTAAGTGTTTTATACTCTTTTAAATTTTAGCAAGAATTTAACTTTAAAAAGAGTATTTTCTCTAACATTTTACGTAATTTAAATGATTGCAACTGCACCGATGACATGAAATGTACTTTATATTCATATTGTCAAAATTTAAATTCGGCGATCTATAGATATTATTGTGAAAAAATATTCTTGTATTAAATGAAAAATAAATAAACCTCCGCATGATTTCCAGCTAAATAATGCATTAATTTATACAATGATTTGTTAAATATAATATAATCAATCTCACTCTTTATACGAAGAAAATATATTTATTACAAAAGCCTACATTTCTTTCTTGCAGAAACGATTTTACGAAAACGGAAAAAAATGTACCTTTGTTTAGAATTTCATGGCACTTTTCAAATTTGAATTAATTCATCAGTTTTTCTACCGCTGAAGTTATGGTGTCTCAAACTAAGGAAGGGTTTAAAACTAAATAATATTAAAATAATATTTTTAATAAACCAAAAAAAAACAGTATAAATTCCTTTCCATTGTGTAAATAAGTTTCATGTTTTAACGATGATACATTTTGAGTTTTAAAACAACCATTTGGATTTACCAAAGGCGACCAAGAGAGATAGAGTTATCTATAGAATTCAAAAGAAAGAAACCGGGACTCTTTGGTAGCTAAATTTTATAATATTGAAGTCGATTTTTTTTCCCGATTTATTTTCGTACAGTAAAGACTAGGAGTAAATGTGTCAAAGAATAAGAAATGAATGAACGGACAACTTTTTTAAAAGATTTTTAAAAGTATTATTTCAGGAACATAACACAGTATTAGTATTGTAAAGCAATATTTCGAGCTTATTTTTATAATAACCTGTTTATTTCAAGTCTGAGACAGACAAGCATGTTTCATAAAATTTTTCTTTAAATTGAACGATTGCATTTGCCTTTTGAAAGAAATATACTAGAAAATCTTTGCGGCAGAACGATATACAGTACTTTTGCGTTTAGTACCTCTGATTCTGAAGAATAAACTAACCGTTTGATATAGAATGCGTTGAAATAAAATTTATTTAACAAAATGTTTCGAAATTAGGATAGAAATGCTTTCCATGGGATGAATTTATTTAGCTGTTTTATTATAAATTGCGAAGCTTACTTCAGCTTAATTGATGCTTGTAGTAAATGTTTTTGCTTTGGTAGAAATACAATGGCTTTAATTTTATTTTAAAATATGAATTCTAATTCCGTACCAAAGGAAGGGCGGTAAAGGAATGCAAGCTTCTTAAAGAACTTTTGTTAAGCGCGTAGAGCAATGATAACGGTAAAATATTTTGAAGGTAATGGAAATAACAGTGTTATATCATTTTAATGATACAGTTTCCTAGGATATTTCAAGACATTACATTAACTTATAGTGGCTGCTTTTATTTCCAGAATATTTTTTGTAAACTTGCAAAATATTTGAGCGTGAAGGAAAACTCAAATTCGTTCAAAGAGCCCTTTCCAATGACGTTTCGTTAAGTAAAGAAATCAATTTGTGTAAAATATATATTTTTGCTTAGTATATATTGATAAATATATATTAAGAATTTCTTTTTATATAATCGATTGATATGTAAAGTTACTATTTGTTTCATCTAAGGCGCTTGAAAATTTACTTTTCGGTGCAACAAAAAGAAAAGTTCTTGACTTTTTAAACACATCTTGTTTGAAAAATTCTTTAATTTTAAACAAGGAAGGCAAGGTTTTTAGGAAGTAAAGATTATTGTCTCGTTCAGTGGCGTAACGGAGATTACGCCCTTCAGCGGATCCTTCAAAGTCAGATATTGAGCTCAAGCCGGATCTTATAAAGTATTTACCGAAACCCGCCAACGTCAGGCTATGGGCTATGAATCCAGATTGCTCCGCGATGCAGGGGTTATTGGGAACATACTTTACATCCCCTGCTCACGTTTACAATAGAAAGAGATCACTTCAACATGGTATATCTACCGTACTGGAATCACCAGTATTGAATAAGAGCGAAAGGGGTCGGTGTTTTTTCTTCAAAAGGAAATCATTTTTGCTCCGAATACACAAGTATGTCTGAAGCTTGTTTGCAACTTCACTTGAAAAATACGAATAACTGACCCATTTTGGATCTGATGTGAAATGTTACATTAATTCTTTGACCAAGTGTATATGATACCGTTAAAAGTGTGTGATTTAGTTATATTTCATAGAATCCTGAATTATTTCGTGAAATAACTGTCTTTTAATCAAATAAACAAGGTATGTAAATAATATTACAAATTTACCTAGTAATTCTACAGAAATAAGTAAGACATTTCATAAATTGGTAGTGACAAATTGTAAATTTTAAAAAATATAATTAATTTGACGTTAAATTAGTCCCATATTTTGAAATTATCTGTTGATAAATATTTAAAATTCCACGAAAAATACATTTTATATCAGGGATGGATTAATTGATACATAACAGAGAAAAACAGAACATATAATATGCCGTTATTGCTAGACTAGTTGGAACTATAATAAAATAGTATCGGAGCAATATGCAGAAATAATTATATTTATATTTCAACGACTTTTATAAATCAGGCACTACTTGGCATTTCACTCTCCAAAAAATTTACTGTTTAAAAATGAACAGAACTTTTTATCTGAAGCGCAAATATGCCGTATTTAAAACTGGCTTATATAGGATTAAACTTCTCTATTTTAGATTCAAAATTTTGGAATTTCTTCTTTATTTTCTCTTATTGTTCCAGCGATAGGTGTTTTCAAGAAAAGTTTATCTGAAAGTGGATAACACATGAGTACCAGTTGTCTCCTTTAAAATTACATATTCCCAAATGTTCTATTTAATGTGCTTTCATGATTAGACTGTTGTTATTCTACACGAAACTTGTTAAAGCGTCCAAAAAAGAATCGGACTTAACTATATTTCTTCAAAATATATTTCCCAGCTATTTTGTGAAATAGCAGTTCTCAAGTTTACAACAGGTAACATGTGTATACAAATACAACTCCTATATATAATTTGTTTTGCACTGTAAATTGGAATGGGCAATTAACTTTTTGAAAGACTGCAACATTGCTACTCATTTTCCATTCAGGTTATGTCTTATTGCTACATTCCATTTTGTTCTTTTATATTCAAAGGATGTAATAATTTAAAAAACTTTTTTTTTAAAAAAATTATTAGAAAAAGATCGACACGTTCACCTGAAGACGTAAAAATAAGAATTATCGTTTATTCTTTAGTTTAAAGCTAAAGAAAAAAAAAACACCTTAAGGAATTTATTTTGTTTGTTTATAAAGGATGGCCAGTGAAATTATCCAGATATATTGTTCGTGAATTATCTCACGATTTCTTTTGTAACAGTATTTCTCTACAGGATTTGGCAGCTTCTTATGCCATTCCATCAAATAGAATTTAAAATACCGTTAAGTCCAGCTTATATAACGCGCACTTTAACACAAAAAATAAGTTTCAAATTTACGTGTGCGCGTTATACGCCGAATATAAAAGTGAGAGCTTTGAAATAAAATTAAAAAAAAGATAAGCATAGACCTCTACCACATCGAAATACTGTTTATTTAAAAGGAATGGTATGTGTCGTGTGAACTTTAAGGGTTGTTGTTCTAGAAATATGCTATTTTATCTAGAGCTTGGAATTAGCCTCAGATCTGCAATGACTTCATAACACAAAAGAGTATTGTGCAAATTACCGCTAGTTTTTCGTAAATAGAGGATGTGCGTTATACGCTGAATATACCTAAAACTTAAAAATATCAGTTTGAAAGTATAGGTGCGCGTTTTACGCCGGATTTTACGGTAAATGTTTCGAAAATAGAAACAATTGATACTTCGAATTCAACACACAATTAATTTAATCGTAATAAAAATATTTTTAATTGTACTTTCTACTGCGAGAAAACACCCATGTTCCTATCTCATTCTCTTATTGCGGAAAAATTTTCATGTGCCACGACATGATATTTTATTTTCAGAGAGATAGGATTTAAATACAAATTTTAAGTGTGCAGTGGAGCTGTTTGTCCATAGTCAGTAAAGTCATTTCTTTTGTAAACATTTAAAAAAAACATGTTTATGAAACTGATAAATAAAATGCAACATTTCTAGGGCAGTTTTGATTGAGATACACGAAGAAACAATTCGTTATTTCATTCAAAATAGTGAGTGGGAATCGCTTTTCAAGATATTGGATGAAAAAGAAGTCGCCAGGGCAAGAGGGCAACTGCGAAAGTTACTGGAAGACGTAACATATTCATATTTTGAAAAAAGAAAGTTCTATTAACGAATGTTATTGCAACCCCTCCAACGAAAAATGCTAAAATATTTTGCTATTAGTTGTATTTTAGAATTATCCGTTGATATTTCTAAAAGAATATTTTTCATATTTGTATGATGTATTGAAATCTGTATACCACGAAGAATAAGAAATTTTCGTAGAAGAATATTTTAAAAGCATGTTTCACCTAAGGAATGAAAATACAGTTTCAACAGAGCTAAATTTATGAAAGGAAGAAGGGGAATACAGTTAAAATACTATTCTCACAAAGCAAATTATGTCATATCATTATTTATCAATTTACATAACCTGTTTATGTTTTTCTTTTTTTTTTTTTTAAAAGTGATATTTTCTTTAGGCGCGTTTTGCTGGAGAGTGAACTTGAATGCTATGCGTTTTAAAAAGCCAAGCATTGTTACGTTCGGGTTTGTAACGCTCATAACAATACTACTGAATGGTAACAATACTATTCGTAACACAATACTACTGACTCATTTGAGTTTAATGAGTCATGTATGGAAAATTTATTGAAATGTAGAGCAGAAAATGGACAAATAATAATTCTAGTGTGGTTACTATTTATATTTCACCAAATCAAAGTGTAGAAAATTATCCAGATTCATTCACAAGGAATTTGAGTACTTACCACTGTGTGTGTATCAAGCCGGATCAACTCTTCTGAACAAATTGCCCTTGAATGGCCTATTATGCAGACTTTCTAAAAGACAAATCAAAGCCTTTAGTAGGTTCTTTAAAATTAAAATTCAATTTAATTATTTCAAATGACCAAATAGAAAGCACGGCCCGAAGTACAAGAACAATAATTGATGAGTTGTTTTAAATATTTAAATAATTTTGAATCTCTAAATTATTTATAAACTATTTCAGCTACCATAAACCTATTGTTTCCTTCTTAGAATACAATTAATTCACAAATATGATTAGATATTTCGCAAAAAATATTACTTTATGAGTACAGACATATGTGAACAATTTTATATGACAATACTAATATCCCCTTGTTTTTTATTCATAACTAATTCAAGAAATAACATTACAAGAAATAACATTATTAACATTAAATAATGAAGTATTCACTTCTATCGTGTAGTCATACGCACACACACTTTTTTTAAAAGTATTATTTATTTAAGGGAAAGCACTCTTCTTTTGTCTTTGTCATCGTTCCGCGTGCTCAAAGACGCGACCGGACAGCAGTATAGTGCCTCGACGGAAAAACAGTGACGAATACCCACCGCCTCGCAGCCGCTGCAGGATGTCGTTGCAAGCTTTCCGCGTCCGCCAAGACACGACCGGTGGCGCGAGAATGCACTTCGGACTTTTCTCACTTGGAGCGTTCTCGACGTCCATCGAGACACTGCTCTACGCAAAGGCAAAGGCCTGGGCCTTTTCCAGCCAACGCCTGATTACTTCGACGGAAATTTTTGGACCAAATCGCGTTTTTGAAAGCAACTTCCGGCAGATCTTCAGGATACGTGTTTTGATCACAAATGCCAAAATACGTGACCTTTGGCCCCTATTTTTCGAAAAAGAAGGTTTTGATTATTACATAACATCTTTCCTCTGGTTGCTGGATATTTTTAGGAGTGATTTCGTGAAAAGGGACGGATGTGTGTAAAAGGATGTGACGTAAGCGCGTGCTACTTTATTTGACCAATGAGAGTGCGTGGCTGTGTATTTTCGCTACCCTCGCATGGGGATTCAACTCTTGTAGCCATGAAGCACTCGACTTGACTCTAAATGGTGGTCCACGATGTTGGAGGGACATAAGTGCTGCAGAATGCTTGTTGAAAATGGACAAACAATGATTTCCGGTGGTCGTGTGCATTTCTTCGAATCAAACGGTTAAAAAAAATTAAAGATTTCCTGTATTTTGTACTTTTAAGTTATCCGACTACGTTCGGAACCGTGATTTTAAAAATCCGCTTTAATGGATACTTTTCATGATATTTAGTGTCACTTAGATTAGAATATATGTATAAAATTGTCTTAAGGACATTTTGACAAAAAAAAGATATTTAAATACAGTATTTCGGCAGAAAATTAACTTAGAATAACCTTTTTTCAAAATGTTCTCCTTTATCGAAAGAGCTTCTATTGTAATAATTTTTTTTTCCTGTATATAGCTCAGACCTCTGTACAGAGGCTCAACTGAAGTTTTTGAAATATTCACATTATTTTCAGAGTTTTACAACCATTTTGAAATAATTATCAGCGTTTTTTTACTTAAAGTTTCTTCCCTCTGTTGTCGTAGAACATGGATAACCAACTTCTAGTTATATATTTCAAAAATTTTAGTTGAGCCTTACTCTGTACAGTGGTCTGAGCAATATACAGGCAAAATATTTATTATAATAGAAGCATTTTTCAAAAGATATAATTTTGAAAAGCCAGTTATTCTATGTTCATTTTTGTCAAATGTCTTTAATTTTATACACATTTCTAATCTAAGTGATAGTAATTACATCATAAATATTATCCGTTTTATAGTTTTACGAAATGGGTTCCGAACGTAGTCGGATGCCTTAACATATAACGAAGGTAAAAAATTATCACTCACTTCCCTGATTTTGAGTGTGGTGATTTTTGTACCAGGTTGCCAAAAGCTGAGCCGCTCCTAGCTTTTGTGAATGATGAACTCAAGCTGGAAATGAACACAAATTAAGAATGTTTCACGACTTGAGAATTGGTACTGTTGTGGTGCTGTTTTCAACGGTTTTCCAAATACTGTTGAAATCACAGAGTATATGTCATATTTTTAGTTATCATAAGTCTCCGCTCTTTAAATGGAACAAGAATAATTATTACGGTAAATATTTGCACTTTTATTTACTCCTTTTTGTTAATTAAATACAATTTTCATTAAAAGATATAATTATTCGATAAAAATTTATTTCCAATCCTTACCCACGCACTTGGTAAATATTTTTGTTTTCATATTTTTTTCTGAAAAAAAGTTAATATTGTGTATTTACCACGATAACATGTCAGATGTTACACATCATATCACTACTGCTCATAACATTTTTTTAAAAAAAGAGTATTTAAGAAAAAAATTTTAAAAAATGAAGAGTTAAAAATTCTTTACAAAACTAAGGACTTCTGGTTAAAAAAATTTTTAAAATTTTCGTTTTATGAATTTTTGAGTGAATTTATATTTTGAACACTTTTATATTTTCACTTCAAGTACATTTGGTCAAAAAACATTACCATTGCGGAAGGTTTCATAAAATAATTCGGGAAGAGAAATGTTGACATTATTTGGGGCTCTGAGGGTTTTGCCATGTGTCTACGCATCACGGCTCCTTTGCTTCGTAATGAATTAAACTGTGTACGCGTTGATTTTACACTCCAAAATGAAAATATCTTTTTTTATGCAATTCAGGCCTAATTTTCATTGCTTACTTATTCCGTCGTTTCCATATCAATCGAAGTGTAAAAATATCTAGCACATATTTCCGGTTAAAGCAGGGGCTTTTATCCAAAAGGGGAAATAATGAATTTTTTGCCCAAAAATGTTTATCTTTTCTCTTTTCAGCCAGAAGTGGAAATAAATGTGCGGAAGAAAGGGCGTTTAAAAAGAGAATATTTCTATCCAGAAAGAAATTTGAGTTTTACAATGACAGTTCGAGATGTTTCGCTTTCCTTTTAATCCTTTAATTTTTGAATAATTAGAGAAAAAAATTTTGATTTTTTGTAAAAAATGTTCTTTTTTTAAATTTTTTGTAAAATACTTTGTTTTTTTCAAATTATGTTTATTTAATTATTTCGTAAAATTAAGCGAAGTAATAATTTATTTCATTCCTGTAATTTTTTTAAGATGCGTCCACATAACGATCATCTGGAACACCATTGAATGACGATGATGACACTTGAGTCCACCGAACACCTGAAGCTTCCGTCTGCGTGAAAACCTAAAAGCCTCGAAGGATTGAACACACACACACACAACACACCCATTGTAACGCTACACTACGGTTATGTAGAGAAATCAGAAACTGCCAATCAACTTTTGTGTCCGACTCTCTCTCTAGGCTGTATATTTAAAATAGATTTCATACCGGCTTCGAAATAAGTTTTTGCAAAACTACAAATATAAATGTTGTTATGAATAATATTTATTCATTGTGTGTGTGCTACTGTTGTTTTGGAGGGAATATTCTCTTACTACTGTGAGCTGAGAGCAAGTGATGCCTATAAAACATGGTTACCTGTAAAAAATATAATTAATCTATAAAAATGCCTCTTTTATTTTTTAAAGAAAAGTAAGAATTTTATATTTTATTTTCTAAGAGGAGAAAAAAAAAAGTGTTTATTAAACTTTTTTTTGTAAACAAGTAAAGTTAAAATAAATGATCAACAAATGTTCGCAATGTAAGTGTATCGAAATGAAAAACGGAGAATGTTACAAATTGTAAAATATGTTGCATTATAGGCATCGATTAAAGTCTTTAGTTTTTTGTAATATTTTAAAACAAAATATTATTTCCAAACCAGTTCGTTCATTTTTCCTATCTTGCTTTTTAAGTTTCAGATTGTTTCTTGAAATAGTGAACCATTTGAGCAAATATGGGAAGTAATTCCCTTGCGATTATTCCTTATGATATATCAATACAAAAGAAAAATTAGTTTAAAGAAAAAAATTGATCATTATAACGAAAACGACACCAGTTAATGGATTCTTATGCAATGAATTATTTGGATTCCCTTTTTTATGCTTATATATTTGAACATCCAAGTCGTCTTTCTTTCAAACACAAAAACGAATTTAAATAGTTCATTTTAATACAAAAACATCCTCATCCCCTCCCCCGTTCTGAATCCCGAATACATAATTAAAAATCATTAAACTGGCTTAGAAAGAGTTTGTTTTTATTTTTAATAAATAGCGATATATGTATATTTTCTAGACCAGATGAATTTATCTTTTTACATTTTTTGATGGAAATATTCAGCAAAAAATGGAGCCGGGTTTTCTCTGGGGACGGAATGATTTTATAACTGAATTCAGTTTTAAATTCCTTCTTGTCCTTTGTATATATTTCATTTCACTTCAAAAATAATCGGTTGAACAGTTTCTATAAACATTATTACATAACAATCAATTCCTAGGCAAAGTAATTCATGGTCAGATATTGAAAGCTTTTATATTTCCCTATAGTTATATGAGTCCAAATAAGCAATAAATTTTGGGAACGACTGCATTCATTAATTTTCTTTATTGCTAAAGCTTTATAATAGCTTTTTACTGCACTTCATATTAATTAGATTGTAATATTTAATTGGCTTACAATATACAAATATTTTAATATGTACTGTATATAATACATATATATATATTCAATTCTTCATATTTAATTGCAGTGTCACAATATTTATTTTTAAAAAGAAATTTTTGCAAAAAAATGATGACTATCAAAGACAAATTTACAATTCTCTTTTTAAGACTTGATGACGTAATAGTTACGGTAATCGTTTGGCTTTTATTTTATATTTTCAGGAATACCATTTGTAAAATTGATGTAGTGTTTGAAATCCAATCGTTATAATTCTCCAGGCATATTTCTATTTTACGAATCCTTTTTTTTTAATGACTGTGAGTGCAAGCCATTTAATGTCCTACATTAATTGAAATTTTAACTGAAATCTTAAAAGTAGAATAGAATAGCACTGTAAATTATGCACAAAATTTATTCAAATTTTATAATAAAAGGAAAAAGAGTATTTTAAGTTAATTTGTACTTTTTTACGAGAGAGGAGGATTTAATCGATTTTGCTATATTTATGACTTCTGCCAGTGGCATTTTATTTATTGAAGGTTTTGGAATAATATCGTTTTGATTTAAATTTACAAGATTATTCTATTGGTATTGAAATGAAACCAATTAAATACACATCTCGTTGTCTTTAGGCAGTAAAGTTGAAAATTAAAATGCTTAAATACGAGGGGATTCGTTCATTTTCAATATTTATGGAAACCTCGCTTTGTTAAGTTTCTAATGAACCACAAGATTATTAAGAAATGCATGGTTACGTATTAAATGTCGCAGAATAAAAGTTTTATTGAATTCTATGGATTTATACTTCTTTCACCGAGCTGGGGCGATACTGACGTATACAGTGGTACGGACTTTTTAAATTATTGAGTTTTTAAGTTTGCATGCTTATAGAAAATTTTACGTTTTTTTTTTTTACTTTTCAAAAGTTTTAATTCTATAAAAAAAGTTATTGACCTTTTTCTCGAAGGACACTCGTTCGGTGAGTACTTTTGATGTTACGTCACTCTCCGTGTATTTTCTTCCGGAATACATTTTTTGCAAAAGTGACGAAGACTCTAAAAACCGTTTTTGAGGAATTTAGAAAAACGGCCAAAGACTCAAAACTTAAAAAACGAAGAGTTTCGAGGTTATTTTTTAAAAAAAGTAATTAGTTTTGTGAGGAATCGCTCCCTCTTCAATTTTCATTCAGTCTTTTGCTTCTACGGTTTATCGTTCCAAAGTTACGAGCAGAAAACAAAAGTTTCGGCTGGGAATTTCGAAAAATGGCAATAGTTTCAAAATCGAACAAAAAGATAACCGCCGAATGTTTTTCGACAAAAAGTACCTAATTTTATCAGGAATTTTCTTACGAATCCAATTGTATGGAAAACGGCTCACTGTTTATGAAAGTTATTCGAAAAAAAACAAATTTTTTTCATGTGAAGTTGAAAAAAAAGGTCAAAGATTCGAAAATTCATAAAAAAAAGTTTCCGATCCATTTCAACAAACGGCCCCTATTTTTGTGAGGAATTTTAAACTCTAATTATCTTGACTAATGTTTTGAATACTATTTTTTTTAAAAGTTATTTTAAAGAAAAGGGTTTCGACGGAAAATTTTTGAAATTTATTCAAAGTTCAAGAGCGAATAGAAAAAGCATTTCGAATTTTTTCGAGGGAAGCACTATTTTTCTTCAGGAATTTTTAGGTGTTAGTTGGTTTTTTTTCTCGAGAGTTGGTGAAAAAAAAAGAAAAAGAAATTTGAGACTTATTTTTTCAAGTTCAAGTCAATATAAAATGCAAAATTAAAGTTTAATTAAACAAAGAATGACGTCATTCGACGCGTCGTCGACGTAGAAAAATTATCCTCTCCATCCGTTGTGTTTGGCAACGACTGCAAGTACGCCCGATCCGACAATATCGAGTTACAGGTAAAAGGTAAATTCCACAGGTGATAGCTTACCTGGATAATGGTTTTTTAAGAATAACTCTCGAATCGATAAGACTATCTTAATTAATTATACATTTTCGGAAAGATCTCGTCTAGAAGATTTTGAAAATATAGAAATTTAAAGTCCTACTATCAGGGGGAGGCCCCCGCAATGCGAAAACCAATTTTTGGAATTCGATCCGTAACTCCCAAACTTAGAAGAATTTTCTCTCGTGAATGAAACTGCGGATAGGTGAAGTGTAGAGGAACTTTTGGATAAATTTCCGAAGTGATAGGGCAATTGTGGGCCCCGGGTGCGCACCAAAAATGTCGGAGTACCTACAAATTCTATAGATCTACAAAAGGTCTCGTCAAGTACATTAAGAATATATAAAACTCTTAGCAGTGGTGCAATCGGGGCCCTTGTAAGAAGCCCTGAAAGAAAATTAGAGTTTTTTTTTCCCAACTTTTCTAAAATTTTGAAAATCGATAAAAAGAAGAGTTTTTTATTTTAATAAAATGCACCTCTTTTGTGGGGAATTTGAGATTTTTTTGAATCCAAGTTTTCACTCGTGAGTGAATTTTTAAGAAAGTTATAAGAAAAACACTCAATGGCTGCTCTCGGGCTGACACCTTGCGGTCACCACCTCGGTGCTCTGCTGTTCTGCAGTTTTTCAAACGCGAATAACTCCCGAACTATTAGGACTGTGGAGTTTTATGACCCCTTTTTTGGAAAGGTCTCGTCGAGCTTAGTCAAAAAATAGGAAATTCCGAGTTCTAGCTTTAGTAGGGGCCCCCAGCGGAGGAAAACCGTTTCTCATAATTCGCTTCGTAACCTCGAAACTGAAGATATTTTTCTTTGAAAATTTTACCTGTGATAGAACTTTATCAGGAAAACTTGAGACTCAATTTTCTTATTTTAACCTCACTAGAAGCCCTGTAACTAACATAGAAAAATAGCCCTAGTATCGGGCCCTAAAAAGGTGTGTTATGGAGAATTTTAACCCGAAATTTAAAAATTACTACAGAACTTTCGTAGAGGAAATCGAATAACCTCTTTGAGCGCCTTAACAAATTTCAGGAATAATCGGGTCCCCAAACTGAGAAAAAACAAAAAAGATCGTAAAAAAAAAGTTATCGGAATTTTCCAAATCCGTTTTCGAATTCGGTTTCCGCGTCCTCCGATGAACCTATCAGTGGATTTTTGTGTATAAAAATCCGGTAAAAAGTTATTGAGTGAAAACACTTTCTAAATGGCAAAAGGGTATTTAATGTCATGAAATAGACAACTTTTGACCTATTAGGACTCGACAAATAAAAGCATTTTCTTGGTGCTGTCTCATGAGTGACGGAGAAAATATCTATTTCTGAGCTCTAGCTTTAAACGAGGCGGAGTTATTAAAGAAAGACTATCGAATTTTTTTTTTCTTAAATGGATTCCAAGAATAAAAATACCCCTCATGAAGTCCTAATTCCATACAATTTCTTCCTTATTAAGTCCATTCAACTAATTTGTCAGTCATAATCTATCCAAATACACCTATTTTATCCGTCGAATATTCTTGCAATTAAGTACAAATGTAGTTCGTCGGAAATTGTGGCGAACGCCCACCGCCGCGACCGGTCGGTATGCTGTCGTTGCCAGATTTCTACATGCCCCGAGACGCGACCGGTGACTGGAGTGCAGAGCGAGACTTTGCTCTCTGGTGGCGAATGAACGTAGTGCCTAGGCGGTAAAAAGGTGACGAACACCCACCGCCTCGCGGCCGCTGCAGGATGTTGTTGCCAGCTTTCCGCGTGCACCAAGACACGAGCGGTGGCTCCCCAGAACGCACTTCGAGTTTTCTTTTCTGCTTGGAGCGTTCTCGACGTCCATCGAGACATAAATTATTTTGAAGTGATAACTTTGCGGAAGTGTTTTTGCTGGAGAGTGAACTTGAATTGAACGTCACGCTTCCGGGTATGTAACGTTTCTTCGCTTTTTCCATCTCGAGTCGGAACTCTGCTCGGACAAGGTCGTCCACACCGCTAAAAAGAAAAGGAGGGACGTTTCCCCCTCCGCCAATTTTGGAAAAGTGGTAGTTTGTCCCCTACCAATATGCCGTAAAAGTAAAGTTCCTAGTTTCTATTCATGGGGTCCCCCTTCTCCAATTTCACTCTACGAAAATAAACTGTAGTCGAAGCGAAAATGAAAACATGTAATATTTTAAAAAATAGGCTTAGAGAGAGAGAGAAATTTACACTAAAAATTAAACAACAATATGTAGAAAAAGTATCAAAATTTTTTATAGAACGAAGTAAAATAGTATAATTATCATTAGCAATATTGCAATGAAATTAAGCATCAAAATCACTTTTGTAAGCGAACCAGAATAGCAATGAACAAATTAGTTCTATTAATCGCATTATTTAAATATACTTGAGTCTAAAAAATAAAATTAAAACAATTAAAAATTTAAAATATAACAAAATTAAGTATACAGGTATATCAAGAAAAAAGTTACATTAAATAATTCTAAATACAAGAAACGAAATGTATCATAGACTTACCTTTGCAGCACCGGATATATTTGTAACAAAACTGCCATACAATGACAAAGAGCTTAGTATAAGCTAATGTGATATAAATATTCTGATTAAATCCTTTTTAATGTTTTGACCTAGACTCTCTTCAATGAACTTTCTGTCATACTATCTATCCCTTTGCTTAAATTAATTAATTCATGGATAGAATTAAATATTTTTAAATCCACAACCAAAAATTCAAAAGTTTCCGGAATCGGGTCATCTGAACAAATTACCGATGATTTTAAGTGGGAATATTAAAGTAGAGTTTTCAAAAGACAAATCAAAGCCTTTAGTTGATTTTTTTAAAATCAAAATTCAATTTAATTATGTCAAATGATTCAAATGAAAGCACGAAGAAGTACGGAACAACGATTGACGGAGTTTTTTTATAGACATTTAAGGGCTCACAGGATCCTTAACAGATATACGTGCGCTCGAAATAAACATCCTTCTTCAAACCAATGTAACTTAGCAATAAAACAAATTTCTCAAATTTTCAGAAAATTTGAGAAAAATTTAAAAGGTTATAAAGAAATAAAAATTGGACAATTTTTCAAAAATATGAAAATCAGTATTTTACACCGCGCTGGATTCTGAAGTAAAAAATTAATCAAAAGTTTTACAAAATTAATTTTACTTGGTATAAAAATGTTCACTGTTGAAGTTATACTAACTAATTCCTCCTTTATTCTTCGTAAGGGAAAACCAATCAACTTACTTCAAACCAATGCACTTACTTCCTACTCATAGTGTCTTTTTTAAATTCTTTTGTGTCAGGATATCCATTGATATTGCCTACTAATACATTTTTTAAAAAAATCAATTCTTTTAAGTTATATAAAGGTTTTTGTAATATTTTAATATTTATTTTATTGACTGAAATAGAAATTTTCTATTTTTTGCGTTTGTATATCACAAGATTTTGCAATGAATCAGTTTTACTGTGCAATGTTACTATTTTGTGATAATGCACCTCAGCGCCCAATGGTCACGTATACTGGGATGGTCACAGTAGGCCCTGGCCCTCATGGGCTGTTGCGCCACTGAGTTTGAGTTTGTACTTATTTTATTACTGAAATCATTCAATACAACTTATAGATTTCACTCTGATTATAAATACCTTTTAAAATAATAAACTACATTAAATATATTCTTACATTTTTTTCTCAAAATATCAAAACTTACCGAGATAAATTATGTTATAACCTACAACTTTTCATTCTTCTAACGTGGGGAAAGACATTACAAAAGTTTCATCAATATACTTACCCATTTTATATAATATTTAATCCTTCAGAAAGCCCTTCATATAACTGTAATGCACTTATAAATGTCATTGCCATGTATGGAATATTTTCACCTTTCTTTTTAAATACACCAGATTTTTCCACTACCGAAATTATATAAGTTAGGTACGCACAGCATGTGTCTGTTGGGGAAATGCACATTTAAAGATTTGAATACAACTATTCATTGCTTAGGGAGGGGGGACATGTTTCAATGAACTCTAAAAAAAGTCTTTATTATCTTATTTGAAAAGTTAAAGGTGCACTTTGAAATCATTCAATGGGGAAGTGTAAATTGTTTTTAAAGAGATATCCAAGTGTTGCTGGGAAATCTTCCTTAGTACAACTAGATCATGTGACCTTTCAGCTGCAGATCTTAAGATGGATAATAAATTTCAACGAGGGGAGAGGAATTTCTGTTTTTTCCTATATGAACATGCGTTACGACTGACTCTAAATGAATGATTCTTCATTGAATCAAGAGGTTATTTAAAATCCAATTTTTACAATCCTAGTAAATAAAAAGATATCGTATGCGGATACAAAATTCAATTCCACTTTTAAAGAATAGGCTTTTTGCTATTTAATTTCATATATTATCCAATACACACAAATTCAGAGCAGAAAGCCTAAACTGAAGGCCTGGTGGTATGAGAAAATGACGTCACTCTGCACGAATTTCGCCTGACCTTGTGAAAAGCGCTGACCTTCACAAAGGAAGAAAGAGATTGCCTCGCCTATCAATCAAACGGGCATCCTGGCTACCCAGCGATTCAAATGTACTTGATAAAAGCTGCATTAAACTTCGCGGTGGCTAATTGACATTTTTTATTGACACAGCAATGGCCCTCTGTGTCCATTCCATTTGTACTATTTTTCTTAGTGGTCAGTAATTATTTCCCTTTATCAGTAGCAGTGTATAAAAAAGTATAAACTTCTCGTGATATAAATATATTAATGACCTCTTAATAAATTTTTCTGCTACAGTATGCTATACCTTTCTTAGCTTACCCTGTTCTTTTGTTTCTTTGATATATTTTGGCCTTCTTCTTATGCATCTAGATTTTCGAAACTCTAGTTCTATTTTTAATTTGTTATTTATTTTTAAATGGCCCGGATTGCAATTGTTTGCACTCATTTTGGTGTTTATTAACGTGCTGTTAAATCAAAGCAACTCTTTAGCCCATACTTTTACTAGTTTTACGCTAACTGGATTTCCTTTGTATGTGTTCCGGGAAGTGGAATTTTAGTTGATTTTAAACTAACTTCCTATGAAACTAGAGATTCGAAATTTGACCATAGACTAGAAGTGGATAAAATGGGATAAAAGGAGAAAAGATAACAATTGTTTCAGTTCCTTACAGTAAAAATAATGTTACATTAAAAAAAAATAATAGGATATACTCTCTTTTGTTAATATAGGGGGCATGAGTAAAAACATAAATTTGCCCAGTTTTAATTATATTCTGAATCGTTTAATTAATAAGCATTATACTTGCCGAAAATATTAATATTTTCTTGCAGAAATATTGTATTCTCGAATGTAATAAAGATTTATATGGATAGAAAATATACACTATATGTAGTTCTTTTAACAAGCTCCATTTATATAGCTAATAAATATATGTGTAAACTTAATATTCCAAATTTTAAAAAATAAGTGTTTTGGCTAAGTAAAACAGTGTTCTAAAATGTATTCGGTAGGATATATTTCGGTAAGGAAATAGATTGTTTCCCAGAAGACAGGGATTTAATTGAAAAATCAGTCATTCATTATACACGGGTGCATGTACAATCAGCCTAAATTGCTCAAATGATGGTTGGCTACAAGCGTAGAAAAGCATCTTCACATGACGCCCACCTCTATGAGGTCTACGCGTGGCTTTGCACCGGTAAATGCCACCGCTTCCTAAATTGTCTGAAATATCTGCGGCCGTAGCTGCGCGCGGGCTGGCTGTAACGTGAACTCGTGGCTGGCGGCCGCGAGTTCTAGCCCAACTACTGAAAACCCCGCCTCAAAGGAGCTGACCTCCTTTAAATCTGTTGAGGCTCAGACGTCCTCCTGCTGGTGTGGCCTGAAGTTAGGAGAACGGCTAAGAAGCCCAGGTGTCGTCCCTATCCCTTGACTATGGTTCAATTCTGCCAGTCTGCTGCTAAAAGCCTTCGTGTAACTGGAATAGTGCGACGCGCTGCTAATATTCACTTCATTGACGGTACCCATACTCAATAAGATATACTAACCGCGATAACGGATAAAGTCTTGTCCTTTGATTGCACTTTTAGAAAAATAGGGACGGATAGAACTTTTTCTCAGAACAAATCCACTCAAAACTGAGGGGACGATTTCCGGCGGGCTAGTCTCACGGGTCCGCCTCAAACATGAAATTCCGGCTGCATCCTGTCAGTAACTAAAGTAAACTTTAAAGATATTTTTAAAAAGCGGATTTCATATATATTCCGGTTCAGGGCCCTGTGGACTCCACCTGGGGTCTGATTTTTGTTATCCTCGCATGCGGATCACCCCGGAAATCTTCTACGTGGTAGTGGATCCCATGCAAGCGAAGCTCCTTTATTTCTCTGTGACTATATGTCACATTAAAAATACGCAGATTTAAACTTGGCCACAAAATATGTTAGATTAGCTTATTATAAATTCATTTTGTGTATAGGAATGCAAATCTGAACTCTACTGAGAGCCCCGGTATTAGCTTCTCTCCTAGCAGAATAAAAAAAAAAATTCTGTGTTTACAGGAAGAAATAAAAATTAAGCGCTTTTTTGTTTTGTATTTTAATAAATGCGGCAAATCCAAAAATTCAACAAATCAAACTACACCTCTAGAGTAATTCCAAATTTAGCCAAAAATTGTAATTATATATGGCTAATTAGTTCATCTACAAAATAAAGGTTCTGCGACAACAAAACTATAATTTCAAACTATATTTAATACAAATACCTGAAAACACTTTTATTTTAACAAAATTGAAACTAATAATAATAAACCTTTAAATATAACCTTTTTTTAAAAATCATTTTGAACTTCAATTTTTATATGTTGTGAATACAAAAAATAAATCTCCAAGTAAATTGACTGGAAATAGTATAAATAATTGTTTTATATTGTTAATATAATAATCTAATACAATTTAATACGAAATCCTTGATCATAACATTGCAACTTGATATTCCACCTCAGAAATAATTTATAAATAAATAACTTGAATTGAAGAAAAATTCAATTACAAATACAAATTAGAACTTTAATAATTGTCAAAAAACATGATGAAAAAAAAAAAAACACAAATGTAAATAGAGTGATCATTGAAATGTACTGTGTGAATTGAAGGCACACAACTTATAACTATAAATTCTTACAAAATCTCTTTCGCGCGAAGCAGTTTAGGTATTTATTACTAAACCAAAAATTCACTTTTACTCATGAAACAATTACTACTTAAAAGACGAACTCAGAATTGCTGGTTTTATTTTCGAGAAGATTTCATTCAAACCTGAGAAATGAGTTATTTGTAGAGTTATTATTCTGAACATAAAAACAATGTTTCTATCTTGATAAATTTTTGAGAATCAAATCTTTAATAAAATACAATAATAATTATTATAGAATAATAAGTTTTGTGTATGTGAGTTCCCTAAAGAAGGAAAGAAATGTACACAAGATTATTCAGTTAACAATGTAATTTGCAACTATTCCTAACTTTTTAAAAAGCGATTCTTTTAGAATATTCTGGAAATAACAATCTTGAATTTAGCAATTATTTACTCATTCTAAGTTTTCTAGCCAATTTTTAAATTATTAAATTTAATTATTTTTAATGGTAATATTTCCATTTTGTATTACATGATACAAATACAGTTGTATCATTTATGATAAATTGCATTCGTTGTCTAATTAATTTTTAATATAAGTTATATTTGATAATTAATTCTTATAGAATTATTCAAATTTTGCGAAACAGAATTCATAATATTCTTAACAACACATTACTAGCGATGCTGTATGAATAAATATTCACATAAAATAAACAAAAAGTATTGAGACAAATTTTTCTCGAAATTAAATTACCTATTATTAACTAAGCATAATAAAAGGATTTAATGCAACTGGTTTGTATTTACTCAATTGAATTGAATTATAATATGATTTTTGCTGTATTTGCATATAGATAGAGATATATATGTATGTTGACATTACAATCATAATAAAAGCCAGAGTTTTTGTCATACAGCAAGGTTTTAATTTAAAAAAATACATATTGTATATTATAATGTGTATTTAATAGAACTTCAAGAATGTAATGTTACCTGTAATGGATTAAATATTATTCTATTACATAGAATACTATAGAATTTTAATATATAAATAGAATTTTTCACTTTTAATTAGAGATAAGAATTTTAAATTAGAATTTCTTTTTAAAGGAAAGGAAATAATAAAAAAAAGAAATTATATTTCTAATGGGCTGCGGATTGGTGTTTTACCATTGCAGACCTAGTACATTCCCGGAAGATGGTCTCTTTTAGGTGGCACCCTATAGGCGGATACCAATCGCCGCAGGTAATTTGACGCGCAGTTTCCTCATCTACTAGATCTGGCGATGCGAAACCGTACTTAGGATTTTAATTTTGCCGAGAGCACCTGAGCCAAATACGCACTCAAGGGTCTTTTACGTGCGCATAATCATGCGACATGGCCACTGTCGATTTTCTGCATCATGAAAATCCACCAACTTGGCGGGATCGAACCCGCAACCTTAGGCGTACAAAGCCAGAGACAAACCAATAACGCCCCAGCTTCCGGGGAATGTACTAGGATAATTTAATTCTTAAACAATAGATATATATTAGATAAAACCAATTTATAAAGTTCAGGAAAGATAGTGTCTTTAAAAGGAAGTAGACCCCAAAGGTGCGCCTCACGACTAAACTTCCACACGAACCAGT
>BMAV01022353.1:8588-19260 GCA_019973955.1 Trichonephila inaurata madagascariensis
TTTTTTTTTAATTATACGGCGACCACCGAGAGCTACACTCTTTCCTAAAATGTCGCCCTACCGATCGCCACGGACATATCGCTCGACTACAGATCACACACACACACACACACACACACACACACACCATCCTCTCACTTGAACGAGGTTCAAATTTACAACTTACAATGTCCATGGCCAATTACTCTCCTGTAGACTTAAAGTGTGACATTAAGGTTTCCGAATACCCTAAAATGATGATTTTTTTAAAAAAAATTGACAATTTTTTCATGATTTTATTTTATAGATGATCTTATTAGCTTTAAAGAATACCAGATTTTTTATTTTCCATTCACTGGAACAAAAACAAAAAGTGTTTTAGTAAAAGTAGGTGCCATAAGGTTACATAAGACGTCAAATTTTAAAATGCGTTTTACTTGAAATGTGTGTTTTCTGAAAATGCTGAAACGGGGGGACGGCAATTGCTCAAAAAATTTTGTTAATCAACTGAAATTTTTTGTGTATGTTCTGTATAATAGTAGAAGTGTTTTAACTTTCAGATTTATCAATCACTGTTTTATTACAAAATTTACAGTCCCTTACAATCACTCTTTTTTAAGCAATTTCATGTTATAACTAGGATAAAATGCTCTAGTTTTTGTAAAAATTAAAATATCTCTTATCCTGAAGGTCATTTCAAATAGGAATATTAAGGTAATGTATCAAAATTGAAAAATTGAGAATTTGTTCATTTACTATTTGTACAGAGTCGTCCCCGTTTATGTAATTTTTTGTCAATTTTTACCCATTTCAGTTGTGATATTTTATTTTTCTCTTCTTAATTTTAGCCTTTTCTTCTTAAAACGTACTAAATAAAAATCTAAAATTCACAAAAAATCTTATCTCCATTTTTTCAAAAAAAAAAAAAAAAAAAATTTTTTGCAAGTAGTCAGATACCTTAATAAGCAATCAAATCAGTGTAGCTCATAGCCTGTTCAACTACTCTGTGTATATTTTGAAGATAAAGCAAACAAATCAGTATCAAATCTGTTTCTACAACAATAAAAGTCTTGGTAAAAAGAAGCATAAAGTATAGAAGGGAATTTATTTTAAATAAAAATAAATGTTTTCTGAAAAGTTAAGGAAAACTCTAGTGAGAAAATTATAATTAAACATTAAATATTTGAGCTAGACGATGATCAGATTTTTTTATTTTAAATTACCGTATACTGAATGGCAACACTTAGTTGAATTTTGAGCAGAGGAAGAATAAAATAAATTTAGTTTCCTTATAAATTATTATACGTTAAAATTACAGTCATATATGTTTTGCTTAGATTCAACAACACACTTTTAATCCTTTATAGTAAATGTTTAACACATTTTCTAATCTACTTTTATTACTTCAGAAAATACTTTATTCTTTCTAATACAAACTTAAGACCAGTAAAACTAATTTCTAGTAAAAGAATTAAGGAAAATTCACTATACAAAGCCAACATCAACGTATAATATATTGATCTAATAAAAACTTTTATTAGTAGTGTAAAATTTTAGTACGTAATGAAGCACAGTTTTTCTTCATTTTCAATACCATCGCAGAGAGATAACAAAAACTACCGAACCTTTAAAAAGTTGAATGTTTCTTTGAGTAAGATACAAGAGTTATATTTTTGTAACTTATTTTATTTCTTGTAACCCTCACAAAGTATTAGTTCACGCGAGGAAAACATTAAATACAATTTCATTAAAAATATTCAACTATGTGTGTGTCAAAAAGAAATAAAAATACAAGAATATTACCAAACTGGTTCTAATGCAATTCGATGTCCCAATTTTTTCTTATTTTCTTGGAGGGTAATAGAAAATATAAAATGGTCATATTAAGAATTTTTTGAGATTTTTAATGGAAATTGACGCAATTGAGTGCAGATTATTTTTAGTATTAATGACAGATCTATATATAGAGTCTACTGTGTGTGATTTGTTTCTCTTCTATTCCTAGCACATGAATTACTTTTTATTAAGTAATTGCTTTAAGGTATCCGACGACGTTTGGAACCGTGATTTTGCAAAAGCGTATAAATGGATAATATTTATGATATTTAGTGTCACTTAAATTTGAAAATGTACATAAAATCGTTTAAAGAATATTAATACAATAAAAAATTATTTAAGTACAGTATTTTGACAAAAATGAACATAGAATGACCCACTTTCAGAATATTCTCCTGTTGTGAAAAATGCTTCTATTATAATAATATTTTGCTTGTCTATAGCTCAGACCTCTGTACAGAGGCTCAACTAGAATTTTTGAAATATATAACTTAGAAGTGGATTTATCCATATTTTACGACAAGAGGAGAGAAATTTTAAGTAAAAATCGCCGATAATTATTTTAATGGGTTATAACTCTGGAAATAATGCGAATTTTTCAAAAAAAAAATAGTTCAGACTCTCTGGAGAACTCCTTACTTTATATAAGCAAAATATTATTAGTTTAGAAAAAGTGTTTATAAAAGGAGAACATTTTGAAAAAAAGGTTATTCTAAGTTAATTTTTTGCCAAAATATTGTATTTAAATAAATCTTTTGTCAAAATGTCCTTAAAACCCTTTTATACATGTATTCTAATCTAAGTGACACTAAATATCATGAAAATTATCCATTTATGCGCATTTTTAAAATCACGGTTCCAAACATAGTCGGATACCTTAACTTGTGACGGCTCACGCGTCCTTTCTGTAACATAACCTCTGGGTTCTTTGACGGCCAAGATTAATGGCAAATCTTTTCCAACCCAAATCCAAGAAGTGAAATGAAAGTATAGATGCAAATAAGATAGCCTTTAAAAGAACAGAAGTTTTAGTAAGCGGGATGGCGATTTAGAGAAAGTTCTGTTAGGAAAAGGTAGAAGTGTAATTTGACGGCCTACCAAGGAATCACGGATATCTAGCTATTACTACAAGGTGCATACTATTGCATGCGAGTCCAACAGCCTATCTGAAGGTGTTTGAACCGTTGCGTGGAATTCAAGGTAGGACAGATCATTTGATGTAAGAAATCGTAATATTATTAGGATTGAGAGTAGGCGGATAATATAATTATTTAGATAAGTGATCTAATTGCGCGATCTGTTTTAGCTACGGCTACGTGTTTTGGTTTATTCTCACTTAATAGAAGTTTGTTCAATATATAAGAAATTTAAGTTAAACTCGTAATAAAGTCATATTAATAATTCTAAAATGTCTCTTCATTTTGAGAACCCCACACCTCTAATTCACGCTGACCCACAAAGATATGGTCGACAAAGATCGACCATATCACAAACTGAATAATTTTATCTAAACAGTATTTAGTCCTTGTAGAACATTACAATTGCAGACGTAAAGGAAAACGGGGAATCAATCCCTCCATAAAATTATATGAGACAAAAATTATACATTAAATTTTTTTTCCAAAGATACTGGTAATTGTAATTAAATTAATTATAAATTAACTTAAGGGATCATTTATCGAATATACCTTTACTGTCTCTGCCATTCTGTTCTAAAGGCTTAGGATAAATTATTCTGGGATGAGTCAACGATTTCAATTGAAATTCCTCACAGAAAAGAAATGCGAGAAGCAAACTTTTGAACTTAACGATACAGAAACTACTAAAGTGAAGATTGCAGTTTAAGAATGCGGAAAACCTTTGATTCCGTACTTTAACAGAGTAAATCAGTAAAGGCTACCCTTTACCAAAAAATTTTTTGGAGACAGTTACAGTAAAAATAATTTGTGTTTTATATTCAGATTATATTAGTAAGTTGATTCTGAGAGCGAAAAGTCAGTTTGACCAGCCATTATTTTAATAGATTTTTTTAAAAAAATTAAAAATTTTTGTTTTTTTAAATTCTTATAGAATGCTCAAGTTTTAAAAGATTTAGTCGCTTATAAGAGAATTTTGTTTTATATATTATTGTGAACAAAATTTAGTATGGATTTGAAAATCTCTCTGTTTCCTTTTTTGTTGATTTTTAATAATTATTTTTCCAGTTAAATCTGGAAAAAACATGAAACGTTTTAAATAATAGCTTTAGCATTTTTCAAAAAAATAACGAAAGGTCTCAGACATAAGCCCGTACTAATTGTTATAGATCGTACGTTTGGGAGTATCTACAAACAATTTCAAGACTATCTTGAACAGAAAAAAAGCCTTAGAGATTAGGAAACACTTACATCTTCAAAATTAAAACTCTGAGAAAAACGCTTTTAAAATTTGTAAGGGCATACAAAAAATCCTATAATGCCTATAAAGCTCTATTTTCTAATATGTTATTTTTCATCTTATGTTCTATATCAAAACACAACTTTTAATTAATTATGAATAAAAACATTTTTTTTTTTAAATTGAAAGAGATATTTTTGCATAATATTGATAGTATTTGTTACGACGACCAATTTTTCAGCCTGATCTGAACAAAATATTTTCTCAAAAGTTTTGAAACACAAAGCATTTATGTACAACTTAGAAATGATACTAATTTAAGCTAAAAATCAAATATATATAGTACTACAAAAAGTTTACTAAGGGCTGGTTTTCGATGTGTCATTTTCAGTAGAATTCCATCTCTGCCAAATATTGTTTTTCATAGCCACCTGAGAAAGTTTTGGCCATGGTATTTTTTCAACAGGAAAAAAAAATAATGAAAAAGCCTTTAAGTTATTTAAACTGTTTTTTTTTTAAACAAAAATTAGGCTTTGAAACCCATCTTAATTAAGTAACTATGAGAACTAAAAACTCCCAACATAATCAAGCAGAAATGATTTTAGTAATGAAATTAATAGCCGTTTCACATTGAAAGAGTTGATTGTGCTTAAATATATTTTTAATTAATTCAATTTAAGAGTGAAAATTGCTTTAAAATGAAACCGAAACCAATACATAAGCTTCGAAAACTTCAAATATCTTAAAAACTAATTCGTTATCTGATCCAAAAATTGGGGGTAAGCTTCTCAATAATATGGGCCACAAGACAAGGCAAAAAATTTTTTTTCGTTATATTTGAAATTTGTAGGGTACTGTATAGTCTTAATCTTCAGATTAGGCTTTCTATTTTTAACGGTAGCATATACAAACGGTTATATGACATGTTAGTTATCTTGTTTCACTTGAAACTTGGCTCTTCTCACCTAAAGTTTGCCCAACTCCTTCCCTAGGGAACCGAGCTCATCCTAAAGGATTTATAGAAAGTGTTGGCATCCTTGTTGCTATGTTGTGCCAAACCAATTTATCAGTATAATTCACAGAGTGCGACATAGTGGGAAGTATTCGAAATAATTCTATTCCCGCATTAATGCACACAGAGTTAGGGAACAGAGGCCAAGAATATAGAAATTTGGACTTTAATATGTATTAATTATGTATATATCATTAAAGATATTTATTAATATAAAAGTAAACAAAATAAAATATAACTATTTCTTCTCAACATCAATAAAAAATTAAAATTGTACATATCTTTTAATCTTTTAAACATATTTATCAAAATGGGAAATAAATACTATAAAATATAAATGCTCCTCTTAATTACATACTTTACAGTGGTGGCCGAAATTGTAGACACTTTTTAAACTGTTATGTTTTTTAAGTTTGAATGCTTGTTGAACATTTTAAGCTGCACAAAATGCCAAGTATTTTATATCATTTTAAAGAGAATTTAATACTAAATTCAATACAAAAAAGAAAATTCAAATATTTGCAACGCAAAAAACGTTATGGTGCGATAACTGTCGATATACATGGGATAATGATAATAGCAGTGAGTTATCAGAGCTTAGTGAGGTTGGGTTTATTTTTTATTACGGCTTCATATCGATGTTTCATTGAGCTGAAAATAGTTTTATGCTCTTCCTTTGTTATTACTTAATGCCAGGAAACAATTATATCCTCAATTAGCTTCTTTTATTTCATGTGTACCTCATTCGGACAAGAGTTTTCAAACGGTGCCATAAGCTTTTGATTGAATCGAGGTCAAGACTGTTTCCTAGCCAGTACAACAACAACGCAATGATCTTAGAATGGTATTACTTTACTGTGTGGCAAGGAGCAGAATCTTGCTGAAAAATAAATGAAGCATTGCTGTTAAATAGATCCCTGTTGGAAGGCAGAAATTTGAGTTCTGAAATGGTGTCAATGTATTTTATGACATTTACTGTTCCCTCGATGATATGAAGACGACCAATACCATCTGCTGATATGCATGACTAAATTATAAAACTGGGCGAGTATTTCACAGTTGCCTGGATGCACTCAAGATGTAGCGTTTCTGGTTTCTACGTCTTGCATTTTTTAGGCTATCACTGTGGCGGGTTCACGCGCTTTTTTCATGAACAAATCCTTTGGGTTCTTTGGGGCCAGAATAAATGACAATTCTTTTCCAACCAACCTGAGAAGTAAAACGTGAATGAAAGATACAAATTAGGAAGCCTTTAAATAACAGAAATTTAGAGTAAGTGGGGTGGCATTTGGGGATTGTTATGATAGTCCTTGTTACAAGTGTGAAGAGTATTTTGAGTAGCTATTTGACAATCAAGAGAGGTTATCTGTGACAAAAGAGCCTTTAGTCAAGGTGGATACAATTCCACTGTAAACCGCAACTTCAGCTAGGAACAGATAGATTGATACATTTAAATATTCGGATCCGTGTTTATATTGAATTTGAGCTTAGGAGAGTTAGTTATTGATAGTGGTTCGGGTTACGTTATTTCGGTATTATATATTGTGTGTCGCGTCACAGTAGATTCTCTCACATATCATATTATTATCTAATCTGTTATTGGGGGGTTTAAGTTAAGATCTTAATAAAGTAATATTAAGATTATGGCAATGTCTGGTTCTTCCTTTAGTCCCACACCTCTAGCCCACGCGAATAATGTAGAGGCTGAGCCACAACCCCAGCCAATACATTATATCACTACTGAAAAACGATGTTTTAGTTTCCTCCCTCCGTATAACTTGTGAAAAATAATTATTTGTCCAATTAATATGTTCCGTAGCCCACTGTCGTCCCTTTTAGTGGTGCTGTAAATTGAGATAGATCTTTTTTTGTGGAATTCTACTTTTTAGTCTTACATCTGCTAATCTACTCCTGATTGTTTTTGAATTGACAGAAACACCAGCAACAATCAGATAACTTGTGATGGTTGTCCACAAAATTCGTTTACCTCTGAAACATTGTATTTTTATTCTGTCATCAACAGATGTGGTGCACTTTTTTAGGCCTTTCCCTGATTTTTTTTACTGAATTTGTCTCCTGACATCTTAAACAAAGCGTTCAGTCTGCAAATGTAGTCACTGAACTACCCACCTATTATGTAATTTTAACAAAGGAAATACCACTTTCTCGTCAAATATGTATCCAATCTACTCTTGTATTTGATGGCATTGCTTTTTCACTGAATATCATTGTTATCCTGTGGCACCGTTTGAAAACTCTAGTCCGAATGAGGTACCCATGAAATAAAAAGGAACTAATTGAGGATATAATTGTTTCCTGGCATCATGTAATAAAGAAGAAAGAGCTTAAAACTATTTTCATCTCAATGAAACATCGAAGCGAAGCTGTAATAAAGAATAAAGGCAACCTCACTAAGTTCTGATAACTCACTGCTATCATCAGTATCCAATGTGTATCGACAGTTATCCCAGCATAACTCTTTTTGCGTTGCAAATATTTGAATTTGCTTTTTAAATGAAATTCATTATTAAATTCTCTTTAAAACGATATAAATACTTAGTATTTTGTACAAAGTAAAATTTTCTATAAGCATGCAAACTTAAAATATTAACAATTTAAAAAAGTGTCCACAATTTTGGCCACCACTGTATATTTAAGTTTGGCAAAAGGTGGTGTCGACCGTAATGCATTTATAAAATCATAACACTATCCTATATTCAAACTGTGTAAAGTTAGTTTTAAATAAATCCACGCGAATTTATTTACTTACGAAAAAAAAAAAGGAAAAAAAAAATTCAATTTGGAGAAGAAAATTTGGTGAATTTCCCCCCTCCCCGGTTTTATTGTGTTTTGTTCTAATAAAAAAATTAGATTTTACTTCCCTCAAAGAACAGAAATCTAATTTAAACTGAATTAGAGGAATAGAAACTTTTGATATTTAATTATAAATACGCTTCAAGGAGGAAGAAATAGAAATTGTTTGGTAGAAACTTTATTTTAATGAATACCTTTATTACCAAAGATTTTTCTTCTTAGGAAAAATAATTTATTTTTAGCTCTCTTTATTTACTGTGATTTTTAAGCAACTTTTAAATCCCTGCTTATTAATACAATGTTTTTTCTTCACCCGAGAATTGTTATTTTGAGGTTTTATATTTTGTTAATATTGTAGAGATAAAGTTAAAAACAAGAAAACTTCTTCCTAGAAGCACTGTATAATTTTCTAATCAGTATTAGTTTTTTAGGAGCAATTTTTTTTAAAAAATAAACAATTTGCATTGAATACACTGATTTCAAGAACGTCAAATAGAATAATTTAGAAGTTTATGTACGATAACACTAAGATTTTGCTTCGATAAAAAAATATGATACGTTCCAGTTTTTTCTATAAGCCTTGTTTTTTAGTAAAAAAAAAAATTATTGTGAGCATAGACACAAAAAAACAAACAGTGGCATTTTTTGAGTCGATAATATTGGATTCATTGCAATTGCAAGAGAAAGATCTTTCAAAATGTGTTGAATTATTTTCTCTACAACAGTGATGAAGTATGGGAAAATTGAAGTAAATATTTTAATACTTTTCTCTTTTTTTTAAAATCTTAATCTGAAACCTGTAAAATTTTGACGTCTTAACTTAAAGAATGATCCTTCTAACTTTCCTGGGTTTGATCTTAATACAACTTATGAGTAAAAAGTCTATAATTTTAAAAAAATTCAATTCTTTTTAGCTTATTTATTATAAATTAAAAAACCTATTCTTCACTAACTTGTGCACTTCTTTAGTATTGCTTCTTTGATAATTGAATATTTATTAACACAGTGGATTTTGGAAATTTTTTAAAATGAAAATGAATCTTCTAAGACCCAAGTGCAAAGAAACACATTGAGTACATTACATATTCAAAATTGTTTTCAGTTTTTTCACATTACTAACAGATTTGGACTTTTTAGAAGATGTGAGAAATCTATACGCGTTTCTTCAATTAATCCTCTTGGAAACATTTGGACTATCAATTCGCATTATTCACAACCAACCCTTCGGAAGAAGAGAAACGTGATATTTAAATTAACTTACGATACAGTTGAGGTTTTCTAGCATGAGGGAGAGTAGGAGTGAAGATTAAGGTAAGGATCAAGTTTCATAGTCTCCTAATCGTTCACGTTTTACCGTCGTTGTTCCACTTTCATGCGTAGCATTGAGATTACTATTATTATTAGTTGAAATTGCGTCTGTTCTTTGTGTGGTAAATAAATAGAGTAATTGGATCATGTCGAGTGTTTCTTCCTACCCTCCCCCCACACATTTAGGTGCCCGAGAGAGAGGTACACGCCTCTCACAAAATATTTCACTATTTAAACAAAGCAACTTATATGTTACAAAAATACTGAGATAATTTTTTTACTAATTATTTTATCAGAGAAACTGAAATGCGTTGAACATTAAAAATTTAAAAAAAATCATACAGATATTGGTAACTCAAAAAGAGTTGGATGCTGCAGTATTATAAATAATGCTGACTTAGGATAACTTTTAATTTACATAAAAGTCTGGGTTCGCCAGTTCAATGTCTAGCCAACCGTGCCTTTTTCAATTCCTACTATTAGCTCGCACTACCTATATATTTATTTATTTATATATTTGTATATTTATTTATTTATCTTGGTGGAATTTTCAATCGTTAATAAAATACATTTTAAAGCGCTGAATTGAGCTGAAATTTTATATACAGGATCATTTTGGATGAAAATACAATAATTAAATTATAATTAATGAAAATTAATGCATTAAAATTAATTATTTAAAGAATTACAAATACAGCCACGTTGGCGACTTAGCGACCCTTTTGGTGACTTGTGTTAAAACTTGAAAAGGTTTTTTTCTCACGTGTTAAAGCATTCAGTTGGACTGAAATTAAAAGGTTAATACAATACTTTAATGATAATTAATTACCACTTAATGTTGTGATTCTGTCCTATATATATATAAATATTTATATTAAGTGTAACTATTTAATAAAAGGCAGCTAAAATAAAATTTTTCGCTGTTGATCTAAGGAGGAATTGACTTAAAAACTATTTTTTTATATTACTTCTTATGTTTATAATACAGAGTGAAATCCTATAGAAAATAATGGATGGAAGTGCAAAATCCAGTATAAATAAAAAAAGGTAGCATATTTCAAGATGCATTCAAAAATTCTTCGATCATGAAGAATCAAAGAACAATAAGCAAGCTATTGCCAGATTCAGGCTAAAAACACAGATTCAAAGCTATACTATTACTGTAACGAATAGTAACGAATAAGTATATTATTTTAACTAAAATAATTATAAAACTAAATAATTTAAGATGAATATTAAAATTATAAAAGCAACATTAAGAATATTTTTGTGTTAGTCTACAGTTTGTCTACTAATGTTGAAAACAAAATTATAAGAATATACGTATTATTTTTAAGATCTTGTGAT
>BMAV01022353.1:19360-30539 GCA_019973955.1 Trichonephila inaurata madagascariensis
TTTGATTGTCAGCGTGAGCTAGAGGTGTGGGATTCTCTGAACAAACAGACATTTTAAATTCTTAATATGACTTTATTAAGAATATAACTTAAACGTCTAACATTTTAGATAAATTTAACTAGTGAGAATCTAGAATGAATCAACACACAAAAAGATAGTTAAACCGAATCGCGTTAACTTAGACCACTTTCTCTAAATAATTATTCAATCCGCCTACTCTCACTTTTAATTATATTACAAGTCCTAATATCAAATAATTAGTCCTACCTTAATCCAAACTAAGATTCGATCTCTCTATATGGAAACATCTGGGCGCGCGTGCATTGGTATGCACCTTGTAATAATAGCTGGGTTTCCAGGTAGCTTTACGATAGGCTGTCAATTCACGCTTGTATCTCTTCCAAAAATAACATTCATCAAATTGCCATCCTGCTTACTGAAACTTCTGTTCTTTTAAAAGCTATCTTATTTGCATTTCTTATCGCTTCTTGGGTTTTGGTTGGAAAAAAGTTGCCATTAATCATGGCCATCAAAGAACTCAGAGGTTATGTTAAAGAAAAGACGCGTGAGCCCGTCACAAGCTACTCTCTCTCTCTGTTACCCCATCTATGAATTGAATATGCAGGTGATTTAAACTAGATAGTACCTGGAAATATGAATATTTACTATATATTCTTTACTAATAGCAAACTAATGATCTACAAATAAGGATTTAAGGGGACATAGTACGACTTACACAAAATTTTTTAATGTAAGGATTTTATAAACTGTTTTGGTTGCTCACTATGTGTATGCATCATCTAAAACAGATTTTGTGTTCAAAATTTCATAAAAAGAGCGAACAAATTTATTTTTTAAGGAAAAAATTAAAAATTTATGAAGTGGTTTTAAATTTCTACTCCTTCTTCAAAAATGGATATACACACATAAAATTTGATTTACAAGTACGTCAAATAATGCATAACAAAAGTTGGTATGAATTTTGGGATAACATGATTGGTAGTTGAGCCATACTTGTTTTTATGAATGCTTATTAAAAATTCCTTAAAAAATTTACACATTCTAAATTCAATTATTTTTTTTTTAAAAAATAAGTATTGATTTGATTAAAAAAATGCATACTAACTTTTGTTACATGTATTATTAGTAATTGTTAGAAAAAATATTAAAGCATTTGGCAAAATAAAAAAAAAACCCTTTAGCATTTTAAATGAAGACAAATGAGTTATTTTATCTTTCTGAGATAAACTAGTTTAAAGTTTTGATTTGCCGTTGGGATGTGAATAAAAATGAACGTAAAAGTTACCATAACTCTGCGTTCCTTAAACTGAGAGCTTTCAAATTTTGTAAGATTATAGAAAAGTATATAAAGGATAATTTAGACGGAAAAATTAGATTTGGATTTTTTGACCAATTTTCGTCGATTGAATCGTACTGTGTACTCTTAATCCGTATAGTTTGGAATTTCCTTGTACATGTAACTATTAATAAAATTAATTAAGTGTTTTTGAAATTAGAATTCTGATGTTGCATTGCTATTTATGATAATACTTCTGAATACCAATAGTACTGTTACGGGGGTTTGAAGATTTTATGCTATCAATCTCAAAGAGCAAGACAGCTCTTCAGGAGCAATGAAAAAGTATTGTGGAAAAATAATCTTTGAAATACAGAATACAGCTCTAAAAATTTGCTAAATAAATCCCAGAAGGTTTTCAGCTCTCAAGGTCTTCAAGGACCTTCTATTCCTCTCAGACACAACTATCAGTGCTTAAAAATACAAATTTATAATTATTAAAATTATTCGCAAGCACTTGATAGATCGTAGAAACTAATCGTTTGTCGACTCTTCAACTGTCAAAACAATACTGACTCCTATTTGCAGTCTGCAAAGATTTTTCTCGAAACATCTGCTACCGTCATAGATTGGGATGTTAATAGATTTCTCCAGTAATTTCTTAAGTAATCCGTAGGGTCACCCACTCTCCAAAAATAGTAGCCAACATGATTGCTAAAAATGATGCCAACTTGGATCTATCACCAACATTTCGCCAAGTTTCCACTGAATTGCCATTTTAATGACGTAAGGAACTGTGTTGCTTGCAATTATTACAATTTTACTATGAAATAAGTACAACAGAGAGTAATATTAAAGTATTACACATCCATGTTTAACTTATTTACTCTATTTTAAGCATTCATTACACAAAATTCCTACAGTATATATATATACATATATAGAAAGAGATAGATAAGAAGGTGTTATGTCTCATAAATAAATGGATGTCTTTTTAATGAAATATATTTATAGCTCATTTCACTGTCAACGGATCCTCAAATGCTTTTAACATATTAAAATAAAAGTAATAATTAGAGTATATTAGCTCGCTCTCACAAACTGATTCTTCTTTAATTGAAAGCATTTCGTTGTGACTACATGTTCGTTAAATGCCATTTTTCTAATTTCGCTAAGTAAGGTTTATTTTCTTCCGAAAGAATTCTTTTAATCAACATTCTTGATGACAGCTCTTTATCTCCTCCAAATGGATCCATTGTCATGTCGTCAACAGAAATGCCAAATTTAGATGACAATCGTGCGATGAAAATTTTTCTCGGACGCTTCAATGGAAAAGTAAAAAATTGTTTTCACACCCAATTTCGTCCTACCATTTCGCAAATTACTTCCTGTAAAGAATCTTCTTTGTGCATATGTCAGTGTCTTGTCATATTGAATGCAATATCCCAAAATTACTCCTGCAGATCTGATCATACCACGTTTGAAGGAATGGGAAATGGATAAAGTTATAAAATTTTCGATGTGTGTTTTGAGAACACAATAATGTTTCTAGAGAAATAATTATTTAAAGAATGACTTTAATCATGACTCTGAACATATGAAAAATTTGAATTTAATGCAGACGAATTTTTATCGCCTAGGGCCGAGATGAGGAAGTAGCAACCCTCATGCCACACACGTCCCGTAACGAGCTTTTTTGAAGCCCGCCAAAACAGGCAAGAAAAAAAATGGGATGAGAAAATGTTCTGTGTGTTTGGGTCGACATATGTTTGTGAGCAGAGCTTTTCTTGCATGTAGATCAACAGGAATAAATATCAATGCAAGTTAGTGTCTACTGGACCTATTACGCCAAATTTCTTTTCGACTCTCGAGCAGTATTTGCAGCTCTCACACAGGACAGGTTCTTTTCGAAAGGGCGTCTGAATTTCCGTGTGCTGATCCTTTTTTTTGTGACGAATTTCCACGTCATATTCCTGTAGTCTTTGTATCCGCCAAGCTATTTGGTTATCTGGATTTTTAAAATTCAGTAGCCAGGTCAATGAGGCATAATCTGTTCGCAGTAGGAACCTCTGACCATAGAGGTAAGGATACTAACTAACTTGCTGACTGAAATGAAAATTCAACAAGCAATCTCACTTCTGATTTCAAAAAATTGCAGGAAAAGTTTTAATGAGGTACATTTGTCTCTTTAAACAAATTCTAAAATTAATTGGGCTTGCAGCTATAGATATGAAATTAGCCCAATATGAATAAATTAATTTATTTTATTTAACTTATATGCATTAATTTTTATGGCATAATTTATACCTTTTCTGAGATTCAGTTAAACAAAGAATGCAGTCATTTCAAAAGACGTGGCTCTCCAGTATCCTCCACTTCAACAATGTGACCCTCAAGCTATAACAATTGCTCACCCTTAGTTTGAGTAATACAAAACTACTGGCGACATAAACCGTAATTTGGTACCACTGCCTAGTTTATACAAGAAGTGTGGTGTCTCCCCTAATCTTCATATCAAACATTAAATCTGTCGCAGATAAAATTTTTCAGTTATCATTCGCGTCGTTTTGCCTTAGTTCAATATAACAACTTGCGTTGCCAGTAGCTTTGTGTTGCTCTCTTTAATAAAGGATTAATCAATATATACTTAACTTTGGAATACCTCAAAGATCTAGTTTAATCTAAAAATAGTTTAATCAGTCTCAAACTCTAGGAGGGTGCGAAAACCCTATAAAGGAGGGGGGGAGGGTGCATGAATATCGAAATGCTAAAAATAAAAAAAAAATATTTAAAAAATTATTAATTACCTGAAAGGAAGCAAAAAAAAATTAATAAATTCTCTGGCAGTACAAAAAATAATACTTACTATAATTATAAATATATCAGTACTGCACACTAATTTGATAACTAATTTATCGATACTTAATCAAGAACAAGTGTAATAATTAGTAGCGACTCTAATGTGCTGGTCTTGCAGAGCAAAGTTTTTCAAAGGAAGGATTAATATTAAACATTGAAACTCTTTTCTTCTATATTTAGTTGAGATCTATGTTTGTCTTTAAAGCAGTTTTGGCAGAAAATCCGATTTTACAAAGGTAGGATGTTGAAAATGAAGGATTATACTTTAGAAATATAGATGATTAAAGAAATAAATATTTAAATTAATTAAAAATTATTTTGCAATCTATTCTAATTTAAAAATCAGAAAGGAAAAGTAACGTGATACTTATACTATTGCTTAAAAGTAGCTTACTTAAAATATCTATTACTTAAAAGCAACAAGTACAAAACTAAAAAAACTTATCTTGATAATTTGTGTATAGTTCATAAATAAGGTCGTATTGCAACTTCAGCATCAAAAATCATTATTATTGTATTCAATACATTGTTATTGTAAAGGGGGAGGGGGCGATGAAAATTATAATTGAAGATTGCGTCGCAAATACTGAAAGTTTGAGAAGCATTGGTCTAATGTGTTGCAAATACCTGTTAGTGTTCACGATTAAATTTAAACCTTGACTATTAATAAAGACATTTTTCGTCATTATATAAGTCCCAGTGGCAGTGCTCGGGATTCTACCCTCACAGGCTTCTCACCACAGGTTCGAGATTCTACCCTCGAGCAGGGCAAAGTCGATTTAGCCTTTTATCCCTTCAGTGGGTCGATAAATGAGTACCAAGCTTGCTTGGGAACTAAACACTGGGGGTCTCGCTTCAGACTGACCACCTGATTGGGACATCCGCGCATGCACCTCAGCGTCCAATGGTCACGTGTACTGAGATGGTTAGAGTAGGCCTTGGCCCTCATGAACTGTAGTGCCACTGAGTTTAGTTATTTTATACTCACATTATGACCCTCATTAATACATAATCGTCGTCATATAAACCCTAATTAATCTGCATTCCATTAAACCAGAAAGCATTAAATCCAGACAGCTATTTTGTAACGGGATTTCTCTTCGGGTCTTTCACTAATTCTCTAGAGGAAATACTTTCCAGACGAAGTTTGATTGGAAAACCTCTTTCTGTTACGGAACTGTGATTTATGCAAAATAAAACTACTATTTAAAGTCAAGGGAATAGACTGGGACAGAAAGTGTGTGTGTGTATATTGTTGTTAGATTACAATAGAATATATATATATATATATTTGAATAGTAAGTGTTCCTAAATAAAGGATTAAAAATCACGGGGGGAATTTCAAGAAATACAGCCGAATACTATCATTTATTGATAAGTACTATTTTTTTTCATTATAAATATTAAGAGTAGATTAAAACTGACTTGCTCTTCTTAGACAAATTACACCTTGATAGTATTCGAATAAACGGATAAAATAAACCTTTCACAAAACAAATAAATCCTTCCCAAAGGTATAAAGGTATAAATCCTTCCCATTCTGGCATCCTCCATGTGTTTCCAAAGCATTCGGAATAATTTTGCTAATAGCAGTGAAATGTTAAAATTCGCATTTCAGGAAGATGGATATATACGCCATGGACATTTGAAGCATCGGCTGACCGAAGCATATATATGCACTCGCAGAAGTTAAAGGGTTAAATTAAGAAAAAGCAATTCTTGCAGTAAAGGAATCAGACAGGGCATAAATTTTCCCTCCCACAGTTCATGGTTTTAGTACAAAAATTCTCTGAGACATAGCACTGAACATTCCTGATTCAGCTTTGGTGTATGCAAATTATTAACCACTAAACTGCCTATTGAAAGTTACGCTATTCGCTCCCAGTGCCACCGTTTTTCACATAGGCGCGCGTATGCTATATACTAGAGGGAAAAGAAAATGCGGATGTTAGAACCCGCTACAATTATGGTGGGTACTCACTTTTGGCGCACTTTGGTTGACAAAATTCGCTTCCGTAGACACGCGCGCCTTGCAACATTTTCCCGTTTCCCAGATTCTTCACATTTCCGGCAATAAAAACAAATATTGACGGCATTAATTGAGATAAAAACTATCCTATATTCTAAGTTGGACGAAATGACACACAATATGCAAAATTATGTTAATGTCGGTTGAGTGGTTTCGGAGTTCATCGCGGACAAACGCAGTGACCTGGTATTTTCATACATAAAAATGTCTGCTAATTTCGTCCTCCAATTGGGACATGTAATTGCAGCTCAAGGTAGACATTTTAAAAGTATTGTAATGTGATTATTATTCATTAAAAATTTTTGAACGATTTTGCTATGATTTTCACTTATTTTTCCTTGACCTACAACAAATTTACTATTTTTGGCGTCACCTGTTGGAAAAATTGTGAACCGATACCGGAAATGTAGGGCAAGGGGGAGGATTTGTGTCTTGTCACACGCATTTGCTAAGGGAATGCTTTTTTTTTATCCTTAACCATTTTCCTGTTGTAAATGTTTTAAACCCGTCAGTGTATTTTAGATCACCCGGTATATATAAAATGTGCATGTGTTCTTATTAGAATTTTTTTTCGAATATTTTAACTTTATCTTATGAAATATTTAAATCACGATTAATATTGTAATACACTCTGAGAGTATATAGCACCTTGATCTTACATAGAAAATAATGCTTCATCATTAAAACTATCAGGAAAGTTTCACTTTGATGGTAGAATAACTTTAATTATCTTTGGAAGTGATGGATTTACCCTTAGATATAAGATACACATGATCTTGTATTTCGAGCAGATTGGCATCTCAGCACAGCTTGTACGTAAACTTTCACAATGTAATCAAATTTATTAGGATATTTATTTGGTGTGATCTAGTCAATTACCACAGTTTTTTGTTTCAATTTTTTGATATAAAATTAATTTATTTAACTTATTCTCATATTTAATGATGTTCATGTTTTTGCATCTCCACTTAGACGTTAAAATTGGTTGATTGAAAGGAGGATATATATATATATATATATATATATATATATAGTAATATAAAATAACAGTAAAGAAGTACTAGTACTATATATATATATTTATATATATACTGACTCACTTTCTGTTTTTTCGAGATGGAATAGCTTTGTTTAACTATTTAAAATAAGCAAATAAATAAATTGGACAATACCATAACGGTATTAACAGCGAAAATATTCAATTCAAGACAGATTTTGAAATTTTGTGAAAGAAAATTGTATTTCTAATTTCAACAATCAAGGAGAGAAAAACAAGTAATATAAAAAAATATTTTAAGTCAATTCCTACTTAGATCAACAAAGAAATATTTTATTTTAGCAACTTTTTATTAAATAGTTACTATTAATATAAATATGTATATACATAGGACAGAATCCTAACATTAAGTGGTCATTAATTTTTATTCATTATCATTAAAATATCGTATTGTTATCCAAAACAATATTGTATATAAAATTTCAGTCCAACTGAATGCTTTAAAACGCGAGAAAAAAAAAAACCTTTTCATATTTTGACGCAAGTCGCCAAAAATGAAGCCAACGTGGCTGTACCTGTAGTTCTTTAAAAGATTAGGTTTTAATCAATTAATTTTTATTAATTCTAATTAAGTTATTGTAATGTCATCCAAAACAATTATTTTTAAAATTTTCTGCTGAATGGAGCACTTTAAAATGTATTTTATTAACGATTGAAAAATTCCACCAAGATAAATAAATAAATATATAGAGAGAGAGTGTGAGCTAATAGTAGGAATGGAATATGAAATTCGCTTAAAATAAGTTACAAACATTCGAATTTTTCTAAAATAAAGCTAAAATTAAAATGGAATTTTATTCGATTAATATAAAAAGTTTTCACCAATGTAGTTTGAACCACGTAAATATTAAAATGCTTTATAGCACTAGGATTTTAATTTACTTTATTTTATACATAGCACTGTGAAGCAACACAAAGACTATTGATTACAGAACTCGTAATTTAAACAATGGGCAAGTGACGATGACGACATACAAGGGGGAGCCCCATGACTCTCCCCTCTTCAACCTCTTTAATGTTCATGAGACTCTCTTGAAGGCGAGTGTTCAGTAACACTAGGATTCAAACCAGCGATTCGACAAAGCCGGTCACGATTTCATTACCATGGTCACTTGGCTACAAAGCCCAAGTTTTATTTAAGATATTTAATGTTGAGGGGAGTAGGAAACCTCTATACCGACAATGTTGAATTGGCTGTTTTCGATGTACCTTTTCTCAAAATCTGTTATATTTACATGTTTGAAATTTTTCATACAATTAAAGTGTACCTTTTTTATTATACTGAAATGAGCTTTTAGCTAATTTTGAATTTTTTCATAATTTATAAAATATTTTATCAAACATAGGGAAATTCGACCCATTTTTCTCATGCAAAAAATTGTAAAACGTAAATTTTTTAGTTTTTTACAAAAGGCTCATTTCAGTATATATTAGCCATGATTATAAATATATAAAAAATTTAAATACCTGTGTACTTTTTTTTCAGTAACACATCAACAACAAAATTTCGAACATCAAAGTTTATATTTTGAGATAAATTGATTTTAATGTATACAGTGAGACTTCTATTCCGCTAGGAAATAAAAAGTAAAAGGCTCAATTTACAGAAAAAGATACATTTTTTGGTTTATATCAGACGTTCAACTTTTAAGCAAAAACGAAGTACTTTGTTTACATTTTTATCCATTCAAATGGTCGTAGTGCAGTTTCCACGATTATTTAAAAATGGGTTTTAAGGGCTTTTAATTATCCTAGAGGTTAAAGTAAGGTATTTTTAGAAAGGTTAAAATATCTGTACAATTTCAAAATGTAAAAATCTGAAATTTTGAAAAAAAAATAAAATTTTAGCTTTCCAACACTCTTTAATGTATAAACATACAATTTAAATTAGATATGCGAGGTGAAGTAGTGCACTGAAGGTGATCCAGCAACGCTGAGTTGTTGTCCTTGATAGAACACGATTATCAGTATCCTCCCATAGCTCAGAACGGGTTTAAATTCCCTCGGTTAACTACGTGATTTTTGTGACTACTGTTAGCAAAATTGTGTTTTTGTTGTGCGCAAACTCGAACCGCAGACTTTGGAGCAACATGGTGCCATTAAATTTTGTATTAAACTCTGAGAATTGGCAAGTGTAACGTTTGAAAAATTAAAACAGGCCTATGGGGGAACATTCTTTATCCCGAGCTCAAGTTTTTCACTGGCACAAATCATTTTCGGAAGGCAGAAAACACGTTGAAGATGAACATCGTTCAAAGTGGCCTTCAACTTCGAAAACCAATGAAAATATCGAACGTGTGAACACTCTTGTGAAATCAGACCATCACTTAACATTAAGAAAGTTGATGGAACAATTAAATTTGAAAAGATTCACCGTTGACTGAACATTTGCACATGTGAACGATCTGTGCCAAAATGGTGCCGAAAACCCTCACAATTGAGCAGGATATTCGAAAAAACGAGTGTCTTGATCTTCTTGACAGAATCGCTAATGTGAGTGATTTTTTTAGTCGTGTGATCCCAGGTGATGAATTATGGAATTTTGAATACCATCCTGAGACCAAGAGACAAAGTGAGGAGTGGCACACTGCAAACTCTTCTGGACCAAAGAAAGTTCGAATGAGCAAATTGATCAAATCAATACTGATTTTTTTTGACAAAAAGGGAACCGTCCACAAAGAATTTGTTCCTCCAGTACAAACTTTCAACCAAGTTTTTATAAAGAAGTCCTTGAAAGGCTCAGAAAAAGGGTCATTCGCGTAATATCAGGCATTGCAGACAAATGGGTGCACCATCATGACAACATCCCGTGCTACACTTCCCTCTCCATAACAGAACTTTTGACCCAAAAAGGCATTCCTGTGGTTCCCCAGATCCTATATTCACCTTATCTCAGTCCCTGTGACTTTTCCTTTTTCCTAAACTGAAAAATGTCCTCAAAGAACGTCATTTTGGGGATTTAAAAAACATCCAAATGAGTATGATGCTGAAGACCATACCGGTTGAAGACTTCCAGCGCTGCTACTAATAAAGGGAACAACGTCTCCATCAGTGTGTGTGTGTGTGTAGCTGCTCTAAAAAACTGCTTTGAAGACGATAACATTGATGTTTAGAAAAAATAAAAACTTTGGTAAATCATGTAAATCAGTCTCATTATTTTCTGTCACACCTCGTATGCAGCGATGAGATGAAAACCGAAATGTAATAATTATTTGATTAGCCATTTCTTTCACATAATCTTCATTTTTATTTTGAACAAAATAATAATTATAGTAATGGTTTCTTATACTAAATATCCCATGAGGACTAATTAATACTTCGATTGGAAAGAAATATTTTTCACATTGTAATATATAATGAGAAAAGGTTTAATTATCTTATATAAGTGTTATCACAGTTAGTAATCTTGAGCTTAAAATAATAACGAACGACAAATTTACATGGAATCCCTCTCCTTGGTTCGAAAGAAGAAATAAAAATCGAAAACATTATCAAAGAACATTATTCTTGTTCACAAAAGGTGAAAACAATACATGATTTCATGATATGGGAGTTTTAGAATCAACGGATTTATTACGATTTTATTAGAATATGTCTGAACATGCATTAACTTTAGATACAAGGCTTTTGTCTTGGAAACAATGCCTTTCTTTAATCTTATAAGACTCAATAATGTAATTCATTGTAATTGTGAATTTGGACTGGCAAATCAATTTTAAGTTATATCCTTTACAGAAAGTTCTAAAATAATGTACGCATACTGAGTATTGTTTCGAGTAATCCAAACTCAAATTTATTTTTTCTGATAAACTGAATACACAGTTTGTAGTGGATTAAATCTCGCTTGTATCGTAGGATCCTAATTAAACTCAGGCATGATGAAAGTTTTAAATAAATGTTTATTTCGTATTAATTAAAATATATAAGGAATACTTGT
>BMAV01022353.1:40472-61129 GCA_019973955.1 Trichonephila inaurata madagascariensis
TGTCCTATTTATATATATATTTATATTAATTGTAACTATTTAATAAAAAGTACCTGAAATAAAAAATTTTTTTGTTGATCTAAGTAGGAATTGACTTATATATTTTTTTATATTACTTGTTTGTTATGATGAATTATTTTTAAAAGTATCATTTCAAATAATTTTAATTACAATTAAATTAAATGAACTTAAATTAAATGAAGCATTAACAGAACAGCTGAGAGGTAGAAAAGAATCTTTTTAAAATTTTGACAAATTTTCTCTCATAATCTGTTTAAAAAAACTATTACAATTAAGGATTTGCAATAATATATTAAATTCAAATAATGATATTTTAGTTATCTTTATAAAACTTAAATCAAACAAGGGAGCAAAAGTTATTTTTAACTGAATGATTATTACTTAGAAACTGAATTATTAGTTTTGTGTTTTATTTTAAAAACAGTTTCTGTAAATCTCTGAAAGTTTCCTTTCGAAGGCCATATTTTGAAATGATCCGTGTTTGCTAAAGTCTCGAATTTTATGAAAGTGTCTATGCCCTTTTGTGTAAGTTTCAATAAATGTTAAAATATTTTTTTGAAAATACTATATGTAGGTACTCAATAACATGTGTAATATATTTCAATCTCTTTATCCCGTTTCGAAATCCAAAAGCTTTTATCTTCTGGAAATAGTTATTTCTTTACATTTCCTGTAACCACTTGTGAACAAAATATTGTAGTTTTTTTAAGAAATATTGTTGATAGATTTGAATACAAAACCAACAAGGAATATAATCCCCGCTTCCGAAGAAAAAGCTTTTAAGTCGATTATTTGTTTTGAGGGATATATATTTGTGACGAATTCAGTTTCGGAGTAGAGCAAGATGTAATATTTACTTATATATGCATATTAGCCTTGATCTTTAATTTTATCAATCTTTCAATGAGCAATATGGAAATGACTTAAGGCAGGGGTACTCAACCTTTTTCCCCTCCGAGCCACACACGCATGATAGGTATTTCACGCGGGCCGAAACATGAGGGTAATTGAAAAAAAAAAAAAAAACATACTATGGCAACGGTTATACATTTACGTGGAACCTTAGAGAAAGCTCTATTATCCACTCATCATAATAAATTGAACATAGAACAATTTGTTGAAGTTACATATAAAAATAGAAAGCAGTCCACATTAAGTGCAGCGTAACAACGCTGGTGGAGGTGTGGGTGCAAACCACTCTGCCAGTTGATTAGTTTCTGTTTCTCTTTCATAGGAAAACGAAGAGAAAATAACGTCACATCTCCATTACAGCAAAGTCCGTCTTTCAACCGTCTGCCGCATCTCGACGGAATGAGGAGAGAAGGGATATACTTCTTTAATAACAAGGATTAAGAGAATAATATTTTTAAGTCCGTTACACGATACCTCTAAGATAACTGCTGAGGTTATTGAAAGGAAGTTTTAAATAACCACTTGGAAGAAAGTAAGAAAAGGTAGAGGAGTTTGAAATAAGATCATGAGGGGTGAAGTTGCCACACTAAACGCGATCAAAAACTTGCATGGCGCGAGGGAGGGGAATAATTAGAGTGAGTGAAGTCTTGCAAAAGAAGACAACTAGTGTAACAATAAAGCTCACATTTTAATTGTATCAAGACATTCTCATCCTTTTCAGAGCGGGGAAGTGTTGATACGAGTGATTAAGAACTGTTTCTAGGTCTCTTAGAAGAGCTGGGAATAGAATTGTCGTAACCCGGGGTTTTCCCCGATAGATTCATTTGAAATCTATGGAAAACCGGTTGAAGAAATTTTCTGATTTTTTTTTGATGGAATTAAGAAGCGGCGGAACATTAAGAGCTTTATGCAAGACTTCGTTCCTGACAAACCAAGGTGTGTTTGCTGCTCTACGTAGTTGAATGTTTTTAAAAGTGAAAAAAAAAACATACTATAAAACCAAAGCAACATTGGACAAGTAAAATTGATTAAAATATTTAAACTCATTTTCGGCTTTTATCTTAATACTATATTAACCTTTCTATCAAAAACACACACAAAATATTTACTTTTATACCTTTTTCACTAAGTTTTGGTATAGTTCCGATTTTCTTTCATCCATGACCAAGCCTTTTGGCTACATTCCACTATCAAAAAAAGCAAATTGATAGCAAAATTCATAAATTTAATTGTTTATTGATAGAATTTCCCCAAATTTTTAGTCCATTATTATCCAATAATTGAATTTCTTAATGCAATGGACCATTACAGGGCCTAGCTTCCTAGCTTCAGAAACCTATTATCTAAATTTTTAAGTCATAGAATTTTATGTGTTTCTAGAGTTATCCAAAATTCCACACACACACACACACACACACACACACACACACACACACACACACACACACACACACACACACACACACACACACACACACACACACACACACACACACACACACACACACACACACACACACACACACACACACACACACACACACACACACACACACACACACACACACGGCTTTAATTTTTCCCAAAAGATACTCCTTAAAATATTAGAGTCATGAAATTTTCATCTTTAAAATCGCGCTTTTACAGCAATCTGGGGAAGTACCAAGTCTAATACGTGACGAAACTACAAAGTTAACTTTAATAGGATCATTTTTAAAAATGTCAAAGGCACGCGGTATAAAGTATAAATATAACAGTTTAAACGTCTATTATAAAAATGAGAAATTTTTTGTCGCGATAAATCAAAGAAAATCTAAGGACTTTATCGTGAAACGTTTTTACTATTATTTTGTAAAATATTTTTAGAAGAGAAAAGGGGTAAAAAAAAAAAAAAAAACACCGAGGTGATACAAACAAAATTTCGTTTGGTGACTACGTTCGGAATCATGATTGTGAAAAAGCGTAGATAAAAAGTTTGATATTTATATCCTAATTTAAGGGACACTAATGTCCCTTAAATTAGGATATAAATATCAAACTTTTTAAAGAATATTCTTAAAAAGAAAACTTATTTAAATGCAATTTTAGGAAAAAAATGAAGAAACAATAATACGTATTAAGAATATTCTCCTTATGAAAAAATGTGTGTAGAAAGCTAAAATTTCTGTACAGAGCCTCTCAACTAGAATTTTTGAAATATATGGTTATAAGAAATGAATGACCCGATTACAAAATTTAATAATTCTCAGATAAATAAACAGAAAAGGACTAGTAATATGTCATTGTAAAGATACAATATGAATTTTTGAGTTTGTAACATTATTTTTGTCAAATAGGTGGCAGCAATGTTGTAATTGTGAACAGAATTTGAAATGACGTCGCAGTAGGAAAGGCATTTTGTGTGCTCTCGTTTGCAACAAGTCTGTCATTAATCAAGGTTCAGCTTGAATTTCAGAGAAAGTACCATAGAAATGCAACGTCATCGAATATAAGAAGATGGCATAAACAGTTCAAGGAAACTGGATGTCTGTGTAAAGGCAAAAGACCAGGGTGACCAGGTTCGGAATGATATTATACGGGTGACTAAAGGATGTCACATTGAACATTTGTGAAAACAAATTTTACTTTGCGTCAAGAAACGTTACGTGCGAAAAACATTTCCTCTATTTTATCTGTATAATGACATCTTAATTATCATTTTCTGTTTATTCATCTCGGAATTATTAAATTTTGTAATCGGGTCATTCATTTCTGTCAACCTTTTATGTAATTTAGAAATAAATTTATTCATATTTTAATATATCAAAGTACAAAAATGTTAAAAAACACTGGTTATTATTTTAATTGATCTTAACTCTAAAAATAATGTGAATTTTCCAAATTCCTAATTTAAACTCTGTAGAAAAGTCTTAGCTATGAGTAAGCGTAAAACAATTAAAATATGTTAAATAATTAACATTGCTGATTAACATCACCCTCAGATGCTATGCGGGGACTATAAGTGTGTGATGGACTTAGTATTTGTGAAACTCTTTCAAGTGAAAAGGATGAAATCGAGCAGGCACCCCTCTCCTCAAACTTCTACCCCACGCCAACGTAAGGACTTTAAGCCTCGCCATATTTAAACCTCGAACCTTCTGAACAACATGTCTTTTTTTTTCAAAATATGTTACTCCCTTCTGTTCTTATATTTCAAAAAGCAAAAAATGAGGAAGTGACTCTGTATAATCGGAAATATAAATCAGTTCCTTGACATCGTAAGTAGTAAACATTCTTCAGGATGTGCGTGAGAGAGAGAGATTATTATTCCCTTTATATCTATGATAGGGAAATTATAATTTCATTAGTTTCGTGATTAAATCTTAATGGTTCCCCTGCATCATCTAAACGTCTTACTATCCACCCTTTTTAAACACTCAACCTTATGAAATTTTAATATTGTGCAGCATTATAACATGATTGATTATGTTGGAAGTGCATGAAAAATTCGATCGTAAATTCGAGAGAGAGAAAGAGAGAGAGAGTTTTCATTATTCTTCAATAAAAGTAAATGAAGCTGGGTAAGGAACCAACATCTCTGTCAGGGGTTTTTCACTTTTAAAGCGATCATATCGACTAGAGATGATTACATATATATATTAGTAGTTAGTTGGAAGAGATAAATCAATCGCATTTAAAAGGTCATTCTGCTAAAGACTTTTTTTTATCATTATTATTATTATATATCATGTGACTCCTATTTCATTATGTATTCCACTTATCCAAGAGAAAGGTGAATAAACTCTATAAAATTTTCTAATCTATGTATTTAATGTTTGGGTGGGGAAAGTTTATGGAAAAAAATGAAATTAATACCTACCGTTAATAATACCTACAGAGTTATTTTAGGTATTAAACGTGTGTTCGCGTGTAAGTTTCCTTATCAAGTTGAAAATAAAAATAAAAAGGAGAATTCTATTTAATGTTTGATATATAATCCATGCAGACATTATATATTTCCGAAATTTTTGCCACCGTTATGACCGACCCATTTATATCTCGTTTGATCATGTATTGTCTTTAATCTAGCATTGATTCTTCTTGGTAGGAATTCTATGCGATGTTGATAGGTCTTGTGGGGAATCAAAGACCATTTTGTTAGAATTGCATATTTAAACTACTTGAGATTAAACCTAGATGTAATATGGATCTTATAACTTCATCCCGAGAGTGAATGTTAGCATTGCGCTATTTAGTTACTCGAGGGCTTTTAAGGAAGGACCTCGTAATTTTGACCCATAGACAAGTAACGAGGACTACACCTGAGCTGGCAACCCCTCTCTTAATTTCCGCTCCATACCAACGGCAGGAGGTTTGAGCTTCAGTAGATTTAACGTGAATTTTTGCGAGCACAATAGAAATGAGCTCAGGGGAAAAGGCAACTCCAATTTCGCAAAAATGAAGATGGAGCTTCTTAAGATTGTTGTTTAAAAACAGAAGACGAAAATGGAGTTCTGAAAAAATTTTAGTATTTCTAAATTTGTATCGAATTTCAGCAAGTTCTTGTGTATATTTTTGTTTCATTGATTTTTATTAAATACATGTATACATATCCATGCAAATAAAATGTATTCTAATAAACTTAAATTTGTTAAGTATGTGTTTTTTTTTCCTTCAATTTCCTTTAAAACGAAATTCTTTTAAGACAAAAAATATTTCAGTCCTCAGTTTCGCGTTAAGCGATTTTCACTGTATATATATTACATAAAATTATGTAACATATCTTTGAAAATTAAGTTCATTAGTAGTGAAGGCCCTCATTTGAAAAGTGGTCAAAAACAATTTATGGATTGTTAAAATAACACTTTCTTGGTGGCTAACAATTTTTAAGAAAGGAGCTTCTTGTTCCATAAAATTGATAGAAATAATTAAAAAATGTATACTCGTTTTTAAGAAGCGTAAAATTTATCATACTCGAAAAATGAAATAAAGATCACTTACTTCACTTTTATTCGTCCATACTACGTTGAGAAACACGTAAGACGAATGTTTGGAAACCAAAATGTACTAACAGTGCTATCTGAATAGACTAACAAGGCATAAATTGGATATGAGTCCCGCTTCCTTAAATTGAATGAGAGGCGGGGTTGCGCAAAACATTATTTTTTATCCCGGAGAATTTATTTCTTCTAAAACACATATTTCTCCTAGAAAATATAAAGCAAACTTATTAGCTATTCGGTTCTGGTTTCAATCGCAAAAAAATATCCACCAATAGCCGTCAAAAATAAGAAATTGTGTTTTCTGTCAATAAAGTTGGGTCGGAATAGGAAATGATGCTTAATTTGAAGGCTTTCGAATATTCCTGAATTTTTTTATCGAAGACACTGAACATTAATAAGAATTCCATAAGAAATACATTTTAAGGAACCTCTTACATATGTACTTGTCAAATAATTAAAAATATAAGTATGTAGTTTTCCAAAACTGATCGTAGCTGACTCGGGTCTCGTATTATTTTTATCATGGGTTCAAGTCTTGGTGCCTATAAAGGCACTCCGTGTTAAAGAGCCGATGAACGTTGAATCTGTTGAGATTTCAGCTTTTTTTAGCTTTTGGTGCCTTTCTCGTCACTCCACTAAGATTCAAAATTACAAAGTTCATCACCAATATTCCCCGTGGCGTGGTATAGCCGGTCGGGCTATGGTGTTGTGCAAGAAATCTATCTTTACGATTAGTAACGCAAATATTGAGTGAGTAAGTGAATATTAACGTCACACTGTTTAGAAAATCGGTGGTTTTTTGTGATGGACCTTGTAATTTCGAACCATGGTCAAGTGACGAGGACGACACCCGAACTGGCTCTCTTCCTCTGATATCAACCTCACGAGAGGACTTTCGGATCAACGGCTATTTACAATACCCCATTCCGCAAAGGCACTAACATTTACAAACATCCATGCCATCTGCGGGATTCGAACCCTGGTTCTACGGCACAGCAGTCAGCACCGCTAACCACTACATTGGATGGGCGGTGGAACTAAATTTAGTATGTGCAAATTGTATATGTTATAGAGGAACAAGCAACGAAACAGAAAATCAAAGGTCAAAATTTTTAATCCATACATGTTTTAATATCAAGTGAAAAAAGGAAAAAAAGGCATTCCTTGAAAGTCATTCCAAAGGGGAAGAAAGAAGAAATACATTAAGATAGAATTGAGAAAAATTAGATGTAGCTTTCAATTTAAATTAAGGGATATGTTTTTTGAACTAATACTTAGCTTATCCTTGTGATTAAAAGAAGATTTCATTCTAGATAAAAACGTGTAATTAATTAAAAGAATTTTTTTTATTTCTACTAAGAATTCAACTAATAAAAATATGTTTAGTACTACAGAAAAAAGCTTCTTTTATGATTTTCTCTCTCTCAATTGTTTTAATAATTTGTTCGTTCTTTTTTTAGGATATGTATTTAGAACAGTTCAGGTATTAAAACTAAATAACGGTAATCATAGAATTTTTATGTGTTTAACATACTAAATGCATTAAAAAGGTAAATAATAAAATGAACTGAATTAAATATAACTTTTATTTTAATAGAATGATAAGGAAATAAGAAGGAATATTTTTCTGTTCTACGACTTTTTTTATGTTTTAAAACTATAAAGATATAGATACCATATTCAGGTTTTGATATTGATTTCCATAACAGGGCCAACTCTTCAGTTGGTACATTTAACATTTTTTGTTACAGAGTTAACCTATGTGAATCAGCGAGTGAGTGTTAACGTGAGTTTATAAAGGAACACGAGGGCTATTGGTGACGGCCTTCTTAAGGGGAGTAGGAAACTTCTATACCGACAATGTTAAATTAGCTGTTTCTGATGTACCTTTTCTCAAAATCTGTTATATGTACATGTTTAAAATTTTTCGTATTATTAAAGTACACATTTCTCATTATATTGAAATAAACTTTTAGCTAATTTTGAATTTTTTCAAAAATTATAAAATATTTTATGAAACAGTGAAATTTGACCCATTTTTCACACAAAAAAATTTGCAAAAAATGAATTTTTGAGTTTTTTACAAAAAGCTCATCTCAGTATACATTAGACATCCTTATAAATATATGATAAAAAATTTATATACCTGTGAGAACAGTAGTTTCTAAGAGAAGGTACATCGAACATCAAAATTTACGTTTTGAGATAAATTGATTTTAATGTATACAGTGAGACTTCTAATCGGCTAGGAAATAAAAAAAATAAAAAAAAGGCTCAATTTACAATAAAAGATACATGTTTTGTGGTTTATATCAGACGTTCAACTAGCAAGCACGAAGTGCTTTGTTTATATTTTTCGCAATTCAAAGGGGCGTGTCCCAGTTTCGACGACTATTTAAAAATAGGTTTTAAGGGATTCTAATGACCCAAGAGGTTAAAGTAGGAAATTTTAGAACAGGTTTTTAGAAAGGTTAAAATCTTTACAATTTGAAAATGTAAAAATCTCAAACTGTCAAAAAAATAAGATTTTAGGTTTCCAACACTTCTAAATTTCGAACCATGATCAAATGAAAAGGATGACACTCAAGCTAATACTCATTCCTCAAACTTACACACCATACCAACAACATGACTTTGAACCACGACAGAGTTAACATGCATCCGCCCCTCTACGCAGCGGCTCCTTAGTGACACGAATCTCGAACACGTGACACGCCAGCCAAGAGTTCATGACCATAACCACTAGGTTATCGCGACCATATGGATAAAAGGAATATAATGGATTTAAAAAAAGATAACCCTTTAAAAAAGTGTTGTTGTTTCTTATCCCACTTGGTCGACAGAAACATATGGATCAATCCACGAACTCGAGCGTTTTCAAACAATGAATAACTGTAGCAGGACATGAGAGCAATTGGCTCTTATGGAAGCCCATACAAGCCAAGATGTGGACAAGACAGGATTGGGTCACATTGTAATTCGGACAAGGAGGGTAAACTTTAAGTCCCATCCCATGCCTTTGAGTTTGAGTGTGTCCACCGTGAAGCTTATCATGAATCGTTTCATCCCACCCACTGCTTGTCCCAATCAGAACAGCACCAGGACTATTTTCTTCATGCTACTAATGTACGGAGGCTTGCCTCCAAGAGGAATTGATATCTTGTTTGATCCGGGTAGCAATTTTTGAAAAGGTAAGGCAGTCACCATATGTAGAATCCTTTTGATTGCCCGTTCGGGTCAGAGAATCTACAGTATCATTGCCACAGACATTAACGTGTGATGGTATCCACTGAAAAGAAATCTTAACATCAGCAATCACTCAATTTAAGAGCTAGACAATACTCTTTATCGTTTTATCGCCATGACTCCACCATTCAGACAGGTGCTGAATAGAGCTTAAACTATTTCTCATTATCCAAATATCTGTATTGAAACTTTCAGTAATGAGAAATTTCAAAGCCTCCTCTATAGGCAAACATTCTGCCTTAAAAACTGAGCAGTAGTGGAGGTTTCTCCTACAGATCCTAATACCATTTCCCTTTTTGATGAAAATTTCATTACTCGTGATGGCGCCTCAACCATGATGCCACTGGTATAAATCTGTAAATCATCACACGAGATTTTATGAACAGTCTCTAAAGCAAGTTGCTTAAGATATCTGGATGTTGTACGTCTTTGTTTGAAAATGAGAATGATTCGGTCTTAAAAAAGGACTCTTTCATAGAAAGAAGCAGAAACATCCGTACAGCAAGACAGTCAGACATATTCTACTTCATTATGCAGCCATCTCTCACTTTCCGCATAGCTAAGCGGACTTTCTTTCTCTGTGGATGATTGGAACAATAATCATCCCTTGAGAAAATTCCAATATATGAAAATCGTGAGCACAAAACGAGAGGTAACGTGCTGGCTCCCTTAAATGTTGAACTTGGCAAAGTATATAGCCAATAGATATCTACTTCGTAATTTGTATCTTTATTCGTACCTTTCAAAAAGTGGACTGGTCTAATAATAAACCTTGAGTGGAGAGAATAAACTAATAAAATTTATAAAAAAATTTAGATGCTTATATTGCTGGAAGAAGGGGCCAAGTTCACCAGGGATGTGACCTTAAAACTTCTTGAGGCCCTGAGCCCTTACGCAATAGTAAACCCTTAGGCCCTACACAAATGTAGCCCCTCCTCCTCGTATGACCCTTAAAAGTAGAGAGCACATAACATACTTTGTCAAATACTCTTACAAACAATAGCTCGAAGCAAATAAATGTGGATGATTTACAATGGCACAAGCCGGCTCGACCTATTGCCGCCTTTTGATGTGACCACGGCCCCTCAGGGGGCTCACCTTCTTTAGGTGGGTACGGGTGTCACAATCCCGAGGTACCCTCTCTAGTGATCTTTTCATTTTCCCAAGGGGTTTACTATCTTTGGTAAACACGGGTGTCACGACTCCGGGGTATTCCAGTGATCCTTCTCTATTTTCGACCCTCCATCTTGTCATCCAATTTCTTCTTTTCCCGTCTAGACCACAGAGCTATGAATGTTTGGCGCAGTATAGCCAAAACTGGCTCTTGCGCCATAAAACACCAAACTCAACTCAACTCAACTGATGTGACCACGGTAGCCCAGTGATCAAGGTATCAGAACATGACTGGTATGTCATTATAGTTCGAGCTCAGTATTACTAAAGACCCGCCGTGTAGGGGAGTGATGCACGTTAAATCTGTCGAGAACTGAAATGTCAACCCGTTGGTGTGGTAGTTAGGAGAGGGGGTGCCATCTCAGGTGTCAAAATGACGGACCACGTCATTTTGACCAGAGTTCAAAATGACGTGGTCCGTCGTCAAAAGCCCACGTGTAGCTGAACAGTGGAACGTTAATATTCACTCACTCACTCCATGCTCCTCTGACCTCAATCCATTGGATTTCCTCTTTTTGGGACACCTAAAATAACTAGTATATGTGATTTAACGTGCATCACTCCCTTACACGGCGGGCCTTAAATGGTACTGGGCTCGAACTCGTGACGAGGTCCGTCACCAAAAGCCCTCGTGTAGCTGAACAGTGCGACGTTAATATTCACCCACTCGCTCCAACTCAAGATGTCAAGGCAATCCACTCCAAATATCACATCACAGCTTTATCTACAAGAATCAAAGCAAATAATTTCCGTCTGCGATCAGAGGGTTAAGACTTCTTGAGGCCCTGGGCCCCTACACAAAAGTAGGCCCTGTGTCCCTACACGAAAGTATACCCTGAGACCCTGCACAAATATATAGCCCCCCCTCCTCTTCTATGACTCTTAACAGTAAACAGTACGTAGCATACTTTGTCACAAATACTCGTACAAACAATAACCCGAAGCAAATAAATATGGATGATTTACAATTGCACAAACCGGCTCTACCTATTTGCGACCTTTTGAGTAAATGAATAATAATGGAGTATAGGTGGTAGGTCTAGAACTATACAAGGACTACGCGGTCATCACATGCAGCCAGTTGACATATCGACCGAAATTTCCAGTTTTTTGGAGATTACTACAGGAAACAACATTTAACAGTTGAAATTATTTTAATCATGATCTTATTAAGGCTGAGTTAAGAGCGAGAGGAAGTCCTCATTGTGACCAAGGTCTGAGACCGGACCCAGTTGGCTTATGCCTTAAGAGCTCTGAGAACTCTTAACAGATATCCGTGCACTCGAAATAAACATCCTTCTTCAAACCAATGTAACTTAGCAATAAAACAAAGCAATAATTTGAAAGTTTTATGACATGATAATCATATATATTTATATTATTTCTCAAATTTTCGTAGAATTTGAGAAAGTATTTAAAAAGGTATAAAAAAATAAAAATATTGGACAATTTTTCAAAAATATGAAATTTAGTATTTTACACAGCGCAGAGGATTCTTAAGTACAAAATTGATCAAAATGTACAAAATTAATTTTACTTGGTATAAAAATGTACACTCTTGAAGTTATACTAACTTTTAAGAAATTTAGAGAACAAAAAAAAATATATTTTTTAAATACAATTATAACAAAAATTTAAAATTTTTAAGAAAAAAATAAATTAAAATTCAAATAAAAAAAATTCTACTGTTATTTTTCTTTTGAAAATTGATATATATAAGTTATGAAGAACCTTATTTTGAACACGTGTATAAAATTTCAAATTGATATCATGAAAAGTTTCTGAGAAATCCTGCGCGCAAGCTAAAATTTTTTGTTTTGTGAAAAATGTAGTTAAAGATAAGAAAGAGGTAGGGTTTTCGTTTAAGTTTCACTTACTTGTTTTCACTACTTATTTCTCAGTAACTTCGGAAGTTTTTACAGTATCAACACAATTTTGGTCCCAAAATGCTCAGAAATATAACATATATTTCACATTTTCTCTTTAACATGTATTTTATTTTTCAAAAAAATTTACAAATTTACGATTTAAGAGTCCTGAGAGTTTTTAAGGCGTTCTTGATGCTCACGAGTTAAGGAACGACGCTGTATCTGTCAAATAGTGAGCTAGAGTGCTAGTGCTACGAAAGACCTGCTGTGTAGAAAATCTGAAGTTATCTAAATCTATAGAAGCTCAAACTCCTCACGTTGTCTTGATGTCAAAATACGGGAAGAGGGATGACAACTTGGGTGACGTCCTCGTCACTTGACCGTCGCTTAAAATTGCGAGTTTCGTTGTCCCAACTGTAATGAAGAATCAAGCAACCAATTAAAAATTTCTGGCCCACCCATCCGGGATAGTGGCTAATGACGCTAACTGCTGTGCCGTAGGGCCAGGGTTCGAATCTCGGATAATGGATGGATGTCTGTAAATGTATAGTGCCTTTGCGGCATGGGAATATTCTAAATATGCGATGAGTTGTGTAAGTCTATCGTGAGGTTGGTGGAAGGGGAAGAGAGGTGGGAAGCACCTGACCTCCTTCAGGGTGTTCTCCCTCAAAATTGGGCTGGAACCGAGTAAAATCGTACTGTCACCTGTATGGTGCTCAAGGCTACTGCTAACGACAAGCTTGAAAATCCAGCCCTTTTCCGCGATAAATTTCGCGGACCTTGATCTATTTTTACTGTCGATCAAGTGGTATGAGTAACAGCAACACAGTTTCTGGAATGTGAATAAATGAAATAAATATTCAGTATATCATTAATTTACTGCCAATGTGAATGAACCTTGGCTTATGTGTTCTGAAAATTCTATTTAATAAGTACTCTTAAACTATAAATAATTCCTAAAAATACATATAAACCCTTTCTTGAATAATCCAGAAATACACCCTTTTTACTGTACTCTTTAACTGCAGTTGCAGGAAGCAAAAATAAACTGCAACAAAACATTACTTAGCTAAATTCTTTAGCAATGTAATGTTTTCCTCTTTTCAGGAGTCTTTAAAAGTATTCTGTTAACAGGCAAGTTATATTAGAGAAACGTCATTCCAGTGGAGGAAAAGAAATAAGTTAGCGTCCAATTAGAAGGCTAATTTCGAGGGGAAATTGAACAGAAATTGCATTACTTGTTCTACAAATTACAGAAACTTACAAATGAGTAAGAAAAGTACTCTTATTCTTAGTACAGAGTTAAAATAACACGAAAAGCAAGTTGGTTTTGATAATGTAAGTTGATTTCTAAGGGTTCCATTCTATTTATTTTCATCACGCTTTCATATTGGATGTGGTAATAGTTTAACTGTTATAGATATAAATATGGAAGTTCAATTCTATCTTATACTAAATGCAATGCAAAATGTGGTACTTTTATGTTTTGTTATAATATGATTACGAGGTTTGTGTACTCTTGTTTTTCTGTTATATCATCTTGTATGAGTGCATTTGGTTCAACAGATTGTACCCCTTCCAGTGATCCCATGTTCATCTCTCAAAAATTATTGAAATAAGTATGAACTTAAGCCAGGGCTTCTCAAACTTTCAAAATTAGCGACTCAATATTATAAATCATAATTTTCCTCCCCCCCTCATCCATGCACTAACAATGCATTGAATTCAATAATATTATACTTTGACACTAAGGCTACAATACGACTTTAACCTCTTAAGTTCCACTGGCGTATATAAATTACTTTCTGAGCCAAAACGTTACCTATATGTCTTTCCGTGAATTACGATCTTCTCTGTGCACTGCTATCCATAAAATGATTCCGAAGGCTCTGGAATACAATAAAAGGACCTTGGGAGTGTTCGCGAAGGATTTACTTATTTCAGAGAGTGTCTTACTTATTTTTATTCCTTCATATCCCCCCTTCATTACATCAGATACGCGCGCCTACATGGAAAACGTTGGCAATGGGGTGCAAATTGCATAACTTTTAATCAGCAGTTAAGGGATTAATTATAAACCATACGAATGACAAAGATAAGTGTTCGTTTTTGTATATAATTTTATATAAGGCAAGCCCAAATGGGGTCACTGGTAATCATTAAACTTGTTCTCAACTTAGTACTGTTAAATTAATTATAAAATACATTGCACAGTATACATTTATAAGTATATTATATCAGCGGGAATGTGTATTTTATTTTTTATTATGTCAGTATGTATTTTGTTTGCTTACTTTCAGTAAATTAATATTTTTTTTAAATAATCTTTTGTTTTCGTCTTTTCAATATGCTCGCACCCCCTCGTAGAAATACTAGCCCCCTAGGGGGATGCGCCCCACAGTTTGAGAAACGCTGACTTAAGCAAATAATACCTCTTAGGTTACCGATATATGTCTGGTGCCTAACTTATTTAGAGGAGAAATGTTAAATGTGTTTACTAGTGCAGCCAAGATCAAAATCGCTAAAGGTATGATTAAAATATACGCCCTCTCACAGCGGCAGTAAGTCACCACCAATAATGCAATGTCAAGCCATAAGGTTTTGTCCAATAGTAAAGTTTCTACTTACCATACCCTCCGTATATCAAAAACAGCTTCTAACTACTGCAATGCTTGTTACTTCTAGAATAGCTCTTAGTTCCCTGCTTCAACTAGAAACTTGTCAGCCTCAATACCAAAACAAATTACTCACTCATCGCGAAATCTCTGGAACTATCAGACCGATATACTTCAAATTTGACAAGAATGTTTATTTTGTTGAGTAGAGACCCTCTAAGAACTGATTTGACTCTCAAGGGGGAGACGTTATAGATAAAAATACCCATTTTGAGCAATAAATCCTGCGGAGTTTAAATTTGGCTATCATGTTTCTTTTGTTGAGCAGAGATTCACCAATAATGGGTTTTGCGAAAAACGACTTCTAAGGTGGTTACGGTGCATAAAAGTTACATATGATTCATTTTCAGGAATTCAAATCCTGTCCACATTCAAATTAAGATTATAGACTGTAAGAATGTTTTTGAATTCATTCGAAAAAGTAACACTAGGACATATCAATAACTTAAAAAATAATGTGTAGTCGTACAACATCATGAAATACCCAGCGAAGAGGGCAAATGACGAATAGTTAAAATAAACAGCAACCCAAAAACAATAGAATAGAATTAATGATGAAATAGTTTGCTGTAGAATACATAGGATGTCTTTTTTTTTGAATATTTCAAATAACGGTATTTTTTCTTATATGTAAGTCGCTTTAGGAAGCTGTAATCTAAGAAACCGTAAGAATCTTAAAAGCCACTGATACTATTTTCCTTTCCAACATCTATTTATTTTTTTCCTCTCACGCATTGTCTGGTTTTCAGTTGTGTTGTGTGTGTGTGTGTGTATATACTATATCTTAAAATATTTTTTTCTATTCTACCTCTTTCTCGAATATCATATATTTTGATTTTATTTCTTCATAGTATAAAGAAATGAAAAAAAAAATGGGAAAGCTGTCTGATGTCATTTGTCGTGGAATCTGAAGCAGTGGTGTTTTTCTTTCTGGACACTAAATCTTCGAAAAGAATTTTGTAAAAGTAAGAATCTGTAAATCTCTTTCTTCCCCCCCTCCCTCTCCAAGGATTTGTCTTAAACCTGCTTTGGATACAAATCTATGTGAGAGAATTTTCTCCGTCAGGTATGGAATCACCTGTTCTTATTGGAAAAACGATGATGGAGTAACACAAATTCGTTTCTTGTAAATATTATGAGGTAAATCTTAAGCAAATAATTATTAAAAGGTTAATAAATAAACGTAAGCAATTAGAAAATGTATTTATACTTGAATTTTACAAAAGTAATTGCAACTACATTAATCTGATATTTTTTTCTTAAAGAACATGCAATAAAATTAACTAAATACACTCTAAGGAATTTAATTCGACGCTCCACCAAAATTGTCTGATGATTCATTGACTTTAATTTGCGTCGAACTATAAAGCTACACGAGGGTTATTGGCGAAGAAACTCCCAAGTCACGAGGTCGACTTTCTGAGCTGGTACCCCCTATCCAAGCTTCAACTCCACTGCAAGAGGAGGACTTTGAGTCACGACTGATTAAACGTGCATCACACATCCCTCCAACAAGGCAGGTCTGCAGTGGCATCAGGACTTGAGCTTACGACTTGATAATAACACTTCCGCTTACAAGTTCGTGACCATGACCACTCTGTTTTCACGGCCTCGAAAAATTGTCTAATTACGATAAAAATGAATGTTTGGTTATGAGTATGTATGAGAAGGAAGTATTTTAGAACAATGATTAATTTATTCCAAATTTCGATCATTCAAAGAAGTTTTGATCCTCTCCTGAATTGTATCAAAGCAGTGACAATAACTGATGGTTTTTCCAGATGGCATCCTTCCCGATTTTTCAACCAATTTGTTTTCAACTCTTGGGCTAAATCGGTAATCTGGAATAATTGACAGCGTCTTTGCAAAAGTTTTTAAAAAGCCTCAAAATCGAATCCTGATCTTAATTTGAATAGTAAAAGTGTTAATAGTAACAAAAAAGTATTTAAAAAACACACTGTACATCTTTTTAATATCTCAGAAATAAGTAATGTAAATCAGGGTCGGCTTTAGTAATTTTGCCGCCCCAGACATAAATGGAAAATGCCACCCCTCTCTCCAAAGCAAAAAATTAAAATTAAAAAAAGATAAATTGTTCACATAGATGCACACTTTTAAAACTTGATAATAAAATTGAAAAATAATTCATGGGAACAAAAAATGAGCATAACAATTTATATACACACATTAAGTTTTAAGAAATACAAAATAACTCAAAATCAAGGACATAATTACTTTTTATTGTGTGTTCCAAGCTAGTAAAATGTAAAAGAAGGAATCACTGATTTCAGAAGGTCAATTTCTTCGAAAAAGAGTCTACTAACTGAGATCACAAGTGTTTATTTTAACTTTTTGTAATTACATTCAAGACCAAAATAAAGCATCTCCTGTGCTCTCTATCCGCCCAAACCTCTTGTTTCCCCTTTTCCTCTTTTATGTAGCTGACATCGAACATCTTATGGGTGAAATGAATGTCTGTTGTAACCCCACTCTGGAATGGGAAGAAAGTTACTTCCGAAAGATGTGTAAACATATCAAATTTCATGATTTAACAAATACTCCCGCTTCGCGAACCCTTCAAGTTTCAACAAAAAAGAAAACTTAGATTAAACATGCAAAGTACGAAATAAGGAAAATAAGATAAGTTAAATGAAATACCAAATTCACACCCAATAATATTTCAGAAAATATATCAAATTCTACCAAAATGCAGCCCTTAAAATTTTCCACCCCGGGCCGGGATCCAGTTTATCCTTCCCTAGAGCTGCCCCTGGGTGAGTTTTTTCAGTAAATTTCTTTTATTCTGATCCAATGCAAACGTAACTTTTATTAGTGCAGAGGTAATATGTTGCTAATAAAGATAATTATATAAATGAGCTATAAAAGAAGATAAAAATGTTCTTATGAGTAATTTCAACTACCATGTGTATTATTTGAGCATCTCTTTTATGAGAATTAGAAATTATCACCAAAAAAGAATGAGTTTCTTATATTTCATACAATTCTAATAATGGAAAAAAATGACTTTAAACGAAACCTTACATTAGAAAGTAGCAAATAAAAATATAAACAATCAGTTAAAACTATATACTAAAACCTATAAGTTTTCTCTTAATTCAGAATCATAAATATAAAGCCTACATCTTAAAAATTATATTTCGATTGTGTATTGAATCAATTTTTTGCTTCATTGTAAATATTGAAATAATTGAAGAAAGTCTCGGATAATTCTAAATTATTTAATAAAGTATTATTACATTTTTTTTCTAATTAGAAAATGAATAATTAATTAATAAACGTATCTGTCAGGGCCTCAAAATGTTTATTCATCTAAAGAAATTAAACTCTCAATCAAAATACGTTTTCAAGAGTTTGTAATTTAATTTAAAAACATTTGCAATAAAGTAACTAAAAATTTGTAGTATAGCACTTGGAAAAAAAAGATTTAGTATATATGTACGATCCATCAAGTTTGTTTATCTTACGTCTAGACTTCCTAGTTATGTAATATTGCGTAATGCTTGTATAACAATTACAAGAAGATCCGTAGTTAAAGGTTTGTTGATATATACGGATTGCAAACTGAATGGGCTGAATGACTCGTTTGCAAAAACATGTCTCAATAGAAGAGTATACAGACTGACTTAAGAGAAAATTATTTTGGGGAGCTCAAGAAATTCTACGACATTCAATTCGACATTTCTCCTATCTTAATTATCAAATAAATAGATATATATTTTTTTATTTTCGTTAAGTACTTTATAGATGGCTAAGAAAAATACTCTTTGAACGTATGCCACCATTCGAGAACGTCTTGTTTTCCGATATAGTTCAGTAAACTTCAAAAGTTTAATATACAACCCCGACTGAATCTATACCAGGTACAGTAAGACCCGGTGTAACGCGGGGTATACGTTCCATCAAAGTAGAGCGTAATATGAAACAGCGTTAAACGAGGTTATCTCATCTTGTAAATCCCCTCAGGGGGCTCACCTTCTTTAGGTGGGTACGGGTGTCACAATCCCGAGGTACCCTAGTGATCTTTTCCTTTTCCCAAGGGGTTTACTATCTTTGGTAAACACGGGTGTCACGACCCCGGGGTACTCCCAGTGATTCTTCTCTATTTTCGACCCTCCATCTTGTCATCCAATTTCTCCTTTCCTTCTTTTCCCGTCTAGACCACAGACCTATGAATGTTTGGCGCAGTATAGCCAAAACTGGCTCTTGCGCCATAAAACACCAGACTCATTCACTCACTCACTCACTCATCATGTAAATAATGGGGTTAGGGTAAGATGGGTAGAAAATTGGTCAAGTATTTTACCATTAAATTTATTATGTGCTTTATAACAATAAAACAAAAATGTATTTTTTACAAATATAGAAACATAATAAATGAATATACATATAAAAATAAATAAATTCTAAGTCAGTATGTTTACATTTTAGATCATACAGTATCTTCTGTATTTCCAATTTTCTGCCTTTTTATCAAGAAGGCATCTAATGTAATTTGCGGTTTCCTTTTGCGCTTTGTAAGAAGAGTTGTTGGTAAGTGGAAGACATTCATAACTCCCCGTCTTGCCTTTGAACTCCTGTCAAAATTTGCTCTTGCTTTCTCTTGCTGCTTTATTTTCATGTTTTTTATTATCACCCATGATAAAAACTAAAAATCATAATATTTGTCACTATAGCAATCGTTGTATTATATAAATCTATACTTACAATAACGTTAACAAATGTTTGAAACGGTAAAAAAATACGTTCGTATAACACCGCTGGAAAGAAGAAACACAGATAAACTGCTTAGAATATCTGGAAGCCTACTGCTGTGTGTAATTTCGGGGAATCCCACACTTCAAATAAAAGAGCGTTAAACCGAAACAGCGCTAACGGAACAGCGTTAAGCTGGGTCTTACTGTACGTGCTATTGATAAACATTTCATGATGAGGATCATAAGTCTTAGCCCATAATTATTTTCTTTTTTAAAACTCTTTTTCTTTTTATTTTATTTTCGGCTGTATTAAAAATTTTATGAGATTTTATCATTAAACTCAATCGTGTTAAATGTTTTGGTAACCGATTCTATTAATTTTTGTAAGTAACTGTTTGATTAAATTTGAAAATCTTATTAGTTCATTTCAGTTCTGGTTTTGTGGGATATGGATCAACAAAGGCTATTATCTCCGCGAAAATCTTATTAAGTCAGAAACAAAATTTACCGCGTTTAAGATATCCGAACACGTTGTAATGATCAATTTGGATCCAAACACATTTTTAGATGTTTTTTTATTTAATTTAAAACAGCAATCTTTTGGATTTACAAAACATATATTATTTTGTTCCTACGTTACCTAGAGGCCGAGTTACAATAAATTACATGACATTAGAAAAACCAGAATTGTGTGTTTACCTTGGTGTGAATTCAGCTTTAATCTACCAGAAGTGGGCATTTAATGTTCAAAATCTATCATGGCGAGTCTGATAACTCAAAAAGTTATAAATGTTTTTATAAGAAACCTCTTGAATCGGATATTTATGGGATTTTCTAGAGAATGTATTAAAATAATTCTTATTGCAAGAATACTTTGTGTGTGTGAATTACGTAATATTATTTCAATAGTACCCTCATAAATATGTCGCATTACTTTTAATATATTTATTCGTTCTAAAATTTTGATATTTTAATAAAACATTATAATTTAAGTTCATCTCCACCCTAAGTAAATTAATTTACTTTTGTAATAATTTTTTCATATAAGTTGATTACTTTTTTTTT
>BMAV01022353.1:68872-98591 GCA_019973955.1 Trichonephila inaurata madagascariensis
TAGTGAGTGTTTTTAAACGATCCACTCTAAGACACCCCACCCCCGAGGTGTGCCCCCCCCCCCCAACAAGCTTATTTCATGATGTTGTATGACAATAAACAGTTATTTAAAATTATTGATATCTAAGCTCTAGTATTAAGCATTCGGTTGCATTAATCGTTATAGTCCACGCCTCTTAATAGAAAATAGACAGGATTTGAATTTCAAAAATGGAAGTATAACTATATTAACTCCTATTCTTAGCGGATCGCTATTCAACAAAGTAAACACGCTTGCAAAATTTCAAGTCTTTTCGTCCAATACTTCAAAAAAGAAAGGTTTTTCCTTTATAGCGACTGTTTGACCCTCTGAAGGCCTTTTTGACAATTGATTTCCACAAAACCTGTTTTTAATGCATCTCTTCTCAACAACAACAACAAAAGCATATTTATGAAATTTTAACTCAATGGGTCTAATAGTTCAAAAAGGAATTTTTTTTTTAAAATTTAACATCCCTCAACTTCCCTTTGAAGTCAGTTTTCGTGGTAACGCTTAATATTTCCGGAAATCTCTTGTGATGAGAGAATGGGTGTGAGTTCCTTTTCTACTATAAGATATAAATTACATTTAGCAGAAGCGAATTAATATAATTTTCTTCAAACTAAGTATTATTTCTTTAATCTGAGTTATGATCATAAAATTTGAGCAAGTGAAATATATATGCCGTAAAATCCGGCGTATAACACGCACTTTTAACACAAAAAAATAAGATTGAAACTTAAGTGTTCACGTTATATGCTGGGCATAAAAACGATAGCTTTAAAAACAAATAATATATATATATTTTATATATAAGTCAATTCCTACTTAGATCAACAAAGAAAAATTTTATTTTAGATATTTTTTATAAAATAGTTACAATTAATATGAATATGCATTTACATAGGACAGAATCACAACATTAAGTGGTAATTAATTTTTATTAATTATCATTTAAGTATTGTATTGTCATCCAAACAATTGTGTATATAAAATTTCACTTCAACCAAATGCTTTAAAACGTGAAGAAAAAAACTATTTTAAAGTTTTGACCCAAGTCATTAAAAATGAAACCAACGGACTGTATCTGTAATTCTTTAAATAATTAGTTTCAGAAAATTAATTTTAATTAAACATAATTAAGTTGTTGTATTTTTACCCAAAACTATAGTCTATAGAAAACTTCAGCTCAAATGATCGCTTTAAAATAAGTGTAAAAAACCTTTTCACACACAAGTTTTGACAAATTCGCCAAAAATGTTGCTAAGTTGCCAAAAATGATGCAAACGTGGCTGTATTTTGTAATTCTTTGAATAATTAGTTTTAATCAATTAATTTTTATTAATTATAATTAAATTACTGTATTGTCTTACAAAATAATCATGTATATAAAATTTCAGCTTAACTGAGCGCTTTAAAATATATTTTATTAACGATTGAAAATTCCACCAAGATAAATAGATATATTGAGAGTGTGAGCTAATAGTAGGCATTACAAATAACAATAGAAATGAGCATAAAACAATTAGACTTTTAAATAGATCGAAATACTGTTTATTTAAAAGAAATGACATGCCCTATGAATTAAAAGAATTATAGTTCTAGAAGTATATTATTTTTTTAAAAGTCTTGAATAATAGATCGAATAAATGATTTCAAAACATAACAGCAGGGATGGAGATACCGCCGTATCAGTCGTATCAATGATACGGGCCCCCCAAGATACAGGGGCCTAAGCATATATAACTACAGTTCCATTAACACAAGGCTCTCATATCTTAAAAAGGGCCCCGAATTAATTCTGATACAGAGTCCATTCAAAACTAGCTACTCCAGTGCATAAAAGCAATGTGTACTAATATTTCAGATTTCCTCGTAGAAAGATGGTGCCTGTTATACGGCGAATATACTTAAAAATTGAAAAAAAAATCAGCTTAAAAGTATAGGTGCGCGTTATACGCCAGATTTTACGGTATTTAAATTAATCAAACATCTCGTACGGTATTGTGAGCTTAGGAATAATATCGCTCACAATGTATTTTCTATTTGCTTAATAAACATATTTGTGTGAATTTTTCTCATTCTTTTACTAAATAATTTTTCTAATAATTAATTGCATTACAGAAATCTCATAAACATTCTTAATAGCTCAAGTTTCTTTTTGTTAAATGTTAATAAAGATTTTTTTTAAAAATATGATGTTTGGTTCTTTTAGATAAGTTTAAGGTATCCGACTACGTTCAGAACCGTGATTTTGCAAAAGTGCATAAATGGATAATTTTCATGATATTTAGTGTCACTTAGATTAGAATACATGTATAAAATAGTTTTAAGAACATTTTGACAAAAAAATATTTAAATACAATATTTTGGCTAAAAATTATTTTAAAATAATCTTTTTCAAAATATTCTCCTTTTGTGAAAAATGTTTCTATTATAATAATATTTTGCCTGTATATAGCTCAGATCTCTCTACACAGGCTCAACTAGAATTTTTGAAATATATAACTTAGAAGTGGATTTATTCATATTTTACGACAACAGAGGGGAGCAACTTTAAGAAAAAAAAACTCCAATAATTATATTTCAATGGGTAGTAATTCTGAAAATAATGTGAATTTTTCAAAAATTCTAGTTGAGCCGCCTCTGTAGAGAGAACTGAGCTATATACAGGCCAAATATTATTATAAGAAAGCATTTTTCACAAAAGTAGAATATTTTGAAAAAAAGATTATTCTAAGTTAATTTTTTGCCAAAATGTTGTATCTAAATAAATTTTTTTGTCAAATTGTCCTTAAAACAATTTTATGCATGTATTCTAATCTGAGTGACACTAAATATCATGTAAATTATCCATTTATGTGCTTTTTTAAAATCACGGTTCCGAACGTCTTCGGATACCTTAAGTTCTTTTTACATAGATAGAGAGATATATAAAAATATTTGTTCTAACTGGTGAACTATCTAGGGATTGTAGAATATCAAACATATGCTAGTAGAGAGATAAAGATTTCAAAATGTTTGTTCCAACTGGTTATTTATCTAGGGATTGCAGAATATAAAACATATCTGGCTGTATTAAGAAAACAAAACATGTTGAACTTTTAACAAACTTAGAACATTCTGCGAGATTTTTTTATTTTTTTATTTTGTGCTTACTCCTTGTTATGTTCATTAACGTTAATTTTGTGTTATCTCAAGGACTAATTTCCCTATTGAATTATTCATTTTTAGCTATTACTTTTACCACATACATATCATTTGCAATAATTCGCAGGAATTATGTTTTTCCTTTCGTTTATTAATATTTTTCTTCCTCTGTCCCTTGTCGTTTCTTTGTATTAACATTTAGAAACACAAGAAAAGATTGCTTAAACAGCTTAAATATCACACATTTCTCGATTCCATAAAAATATCAAATGATTAATGATTTTGAATGTATGTGTTTGAATTTAAATAAAACAAATTCTCACATTTCCTAGTTCCCTGCTGAATTCCAAACTGTAATAATAATGCGATAACTGAACATTTCTTGCATGACAATTTATTTTGTATTTAATATTGTTATCGACACATAATTGTTAAAACAAATACTATATATATCTGTTTTATCTGTTACAATGAATTAAAATTGAAGATTAGAAATCCCCTCTAGGATTATTTAAGTCAATTTGTTACGTGTATTTTGTGTAATATGCAAAATGATAATAGAGTGATTACAGGATAAATGATCTATTTTGTTACGGAATGTTAAATTATTTAAAGTATGGATGAGAGTTTTCCGTGCCTATACAGAGTGAAAAAATAATTTTGGATAAATGTTTACTTTTGGTAATTTTACGATGAATAACATAAGCATAATGTCGTGTATTCTCAATTGCTTTCTAAACTACTCTACACAATCAATTTAAACACAATTACCTCAATTATCACTTCAATCAAGCAAACACGGTCCGTTGTGTTAAAAACTCTCTGAAGAAACTATCTCTTTTTAGTGCACCAGATTATGCGCTGTGCGTCGATCTCACTTACTTTCTAAAACTTCTCAAATCAAATACAGCCCTTCGTGTTAAAACCTCTCCCAAGAAACTTTATTCTTCGTACATTAAACCACGCACTATGCGTTAGTTTATTACCGAAGGAATTCAATTTCCTTAACCCCCAAAACAGCAACCCCTCTCCGGAAACGATCAGATTTGCGCCAACGTTCCATAATTCACCGCCAACAGACACTACACATAACAATGAAATATTTTTTTTAAAATTGTTTATACCGTCACCCATCCGGTATAGTGGTTAGCGACGCTGACAGCTGTGCCGTTAGGCCTGGTATAGAATCCCGCAGAATACATGGATGTTTGTAAATGTAAAGTGCTTTTGCGGCTTGGATGTACTTTAAATAGCCATCGAGCCGCAAGTCCTCTCGTGAGATTGGTGGAAGGGAAAGGGAGGTGTGTTCCCTGATCAACCCCAAAGTGTTCTCCTCAAAATTGCGGTGAAACCGAGCTAAATCGTTCAGTCACCTGTATGGTGCTCAAAGCTACAACTAATGACAGGCTTAGCCCTTTGCCATTATGAATTTCGTGGGCTTTGAGATCTGGCCGGTATTAGTAACAACAGCAACAACGACAACAATTATGCATACCTTTCTAGTACGATATGAGTAATGTATCTAATTTTATCAAAGCCCTTTATATTTTGTTGTGCCTCTTTCACTCACTCACTCACTCACTCACTCACTCACTCACACACGCACGCACGCACGCACGCACACCTTTTCTTCTATTGCTCTCTCTCGTAGATTCTTTATAATATTCTTTTTCTTTTTATATATGAAAGAGAGAAAGTGTCTCATATCTTACATATTTTAGATCCAGATGATGTTTAAATAGATCTCAAAGTTGCCTATCAATAGAGCTAAGAAATGATAAAAACGAGGTGTGTCCGAAATCTAAGTACCCCGTTTTGGAAAAACTCACATAAAAAAATCTTTTTTGACGACAAAAGATTTTCACACGAAATAGCATGTTCGAAACTATTTTTCTACATAGTTACCACAATTGTTCAGACATTTGCCGTATCGGAAAAGCAACTGGTCTATAACCTCTTCAAAGAAAGGTGCCGCCGCTAGTGAGTGAGTGGAGTGAGTGTTGGGGTTATTGGCGCAAGAGCCAATTCTGTCTAAACTGCCCCGAACATTCGTTAAAACATTAAAAGTATATAATCCTTAAAAATTTTATTAAATTTCAGTTTCAAAAAAAAAAGGTAGTCATAAATTACATATAAAAGTCAATTTCACACAATAAATTGAAAAACAAACAGGGAGCGGTATGGGGGCGATTCCCCACCAATTTCGATAAGTATTATTGAGAAAAAAAACCTGTTTATATCTAGGCGGAGTTACACATAACGATCGTTTCAATATATTTTTTCCTACCTTTTCCCACAAAATCACTATTCGATTCAAATTCATCTTCCTCCACGTCATGCATAATCATGTCTTCCTCATCCGTTGTATGTTGTATAGGTACCGACTTTCTTGGTTAATGTGGAGCCATCTTTATTTCTATTTTTGTTTTTGCAGGTGTTACATATGTTTTTAGGAAGACGCTTTATTTGCGAGATTTTGAAGCATGGGATACAGAAGATGTAATTGTAGATGTTAAGCTATTGTACGAGGAGGTATTAGGTTCAGGTAGAAAGGGACTTGTCACATTTAAAAGATGCCGCCAGCGAAGAGAGCAATTACTGAACAGCACTTTGTAGAATCTCATCACAAATCAATCTTCTTGTTAACCGTCCGTTTCCACGAATTTTCTCATTCATTTTTCTCAAAAACTATCATTGACAATAAACGGTCACCCATTACATGCTTCGTCATGATCATTGATGCGCCCATCATTGAATTGTCGAATCCACTTTCTCAGCACACACACACATCCCATTACTCATTACATTTTTCCCATTGACATCTACAAGTTGAGGATGAGAATTTCAACTGGTATAACATTCCTTGCCTTCAAAAAAGGTATCACAGGAGGCACTTCACAGACGCCGGGATCGTCAGTTGTCTTCAACATTTCGAACCCTCACTAACACGTGTAAAAACAACACAATTTGGCTGTAATGACGTCACTGCACTGGCAGCCAACCAGAGACACTTTGTAATGGGTTTATTATGGGTCTATTCGCGAGCCTCCTACTAATTCTCTTGGGGAAAAACTGTTTCTTTACATATTATTCGATTAAAAACATTCTCTCGAAGAGGAAGACGCGACTTATGCAAATCAAGGCTCATATTTAAGTATTATTTTTCAGGTTCGAGAGACAGAGAGGTTAAAAGCCAAATGATAGAAATTAGTGATTAACGTAAGGTAATAGAAAGCTCTTCGAGAGTGATTCGAAATTTGTTTTTGATTAATATTTAAAATTGAAGATTGACGATTTGGTCAATTAGATATTTAAATTGGATTAGTGTCTGCTAGAAGTAGATTAACTTCAAACGTAATTTCGATTATTTGGAATGGGTATGGCTAAGACGCGTTCCAAAAGTAAGTAATTCAATTTATAATTAAATACTAATTATATATTTCGGCTACCTCGCTTTTGCTGCTATACTTACTTAAAGGTGCATTTCCTAACCTGAGTTGTTGATACTTGTTAGATTGTTTAGACTTGTTAATAAATTGTATTTGTTTTGACAATGGCTAATCTTCCTTCTAACTTTCGTATACTGATGAATGGGACAGCCTATCCATCACAACGCATGAGGAAAGTTTGAACTCCAATACTTCCGCTGCAGTTGTGGTGGAGCTAAAAGTTGTTTAGTTTCCGGACACGTCTCTTATAAATACCAGATATGGCATCATCTTTTCTTCTTTTCATTTTCAAAATTACGAAGATCTAGTGGTAAAAAGGAATAATAACTAAACAGCTATAGGATGAAGAAATGATTGGTTTTATTAAAAATTATTAATTTACCCAACAAATTATTTACAAATAATGTAGTTCTTAGTCACGATTCAATGAATAAAGAGTGCATTGTTTCTAGAAAAAAAAAGATAAAAGAAGAATTAAGAAGTTAAGAGGAATAGAATTAAGGAGTTAAGCGGTAGGCTCTTTTTTATCTATAGCTAAACATTCTACAATAAAAATGATTTTCTGCTTTTAATAAACCATCGGAAACTTACAATCTTAAGAATTAATACAACACAACCGTACTATGTAGGAAAAAATATTTGCCACATAAATAAAACTTTTTTTTGGTCAAGAAAATGATTTCCATGAAATACTACATAACACTTTTATCGCTTTTTGTTCAGCGACTAGTGTTAAATTATTATTTTGTTTAAACTAGTTTAGAAAGAGGCCCTATTATACACCCTATAACAGAAAAAAAGCATGATGCACCAAGAAGGAGTTGTCCGATTGTAATGAAATTTTGTATGCAAAGACATGTGTATAGAACATGAAAATGATTAGAATTTGGTGTTCAATGAATGAATAATGGGGGCTACAGCGAATCTAGCAGGTATCTATAAGAAGTGATTCTTAATCTGATGGTCAAAACTTCTATTGCACTGCAATTTAGGATACCTTTTAACGACTGAAAAAATGCCTCACCATAGGATTCGAGCTCATTGCGAGCAATTGCAAGAGTTTGAAAAAGGTCGTATGATTGGATTGAAAGAAGCACGTTGGGAAAATTGGAGAATCGCTCGTCATATGGGTCAAAGAGATGCAGCCATTAGAAGATGCTGGCAAGAATGGATGAACAACGGCAGATTTCAGCGGTATGATGGTAGTGGTCGACCTAGAGCTACAGCAGATCGGGAGGATATATCTGCTGTCACAGCGCCTGATTCATCGTTATTAACTTTCAGACGTGCAACTCGCACACAAGTGTCCACCATGACTGTTCACAGACGGCTGATAGAGCGAAATTTACGCTCATACCGATTGTTACACTACCTTCCACTCACGCCTGCACACTATCGAGTTACATTACAGTGGTGCTTGGCTCGATCAGGTTAGAATCATGATGATTGGGGATGTATAGTGTTTAGGGACGAATCTCGCTTCCAACTGTGTCTTGACAATCATCGAAGACGTGTCAGGGCAGCCGCAGACCCAGGGCAGCGTGCTGACTCTGCTTTCCTAGTGCACTCTCCACAGGTCCTCAACCAGGAGTTATATGGTCTGAGATGCCATTTTTTGACAACCGGATCCCTTTGTTCGTCATTAGAGGCAAACTTACAGCACAGCAGTACGTCGACCATATTATGAGAACTGTTTTGCTATCGTTCCTTCTGCAGTACCTTGACCTTATTTTTCAGCAAGGTAATGCTAGACCACATACGGCACGTGTTGTTATGAACTGTCTTACAGCTTGTCAAAGACTTCCGTGGCCAGCCAGATCACCAGATCTATCTCCAGTCTTGCATATATGGGATATGATGGGAAGGCGACTGCATCTACCAGGGAATGTTGATGACCTGGTCTGACAATTGAAGCAAATTTTGCAAGAAACACCTCAGGACACCGTGTGGGGGCTTTATCAATCTGTGCCACGTCGTGTGGCAGCTTGCATCCAGGCTATAGGTGGGTCAACAACTTATTGAGCACTTCACTTTGTAACTACTTAACTCTGAAATAAATGATTGAGAATTTTTGTCAAATTTTAATCATTTTGTATTCTATACATAATCTTTCTACCCTCCAATTTTTGTCTCTATCCGACAACTCGTTCTTGGTGTGTCTTTTTTTTTTGTTTTACTGAGTATAATATGTTAAATAAGCTCCATCCTTATTTGGTGTTATCTTTTTAATTAGATTTCCTTTTTTAGGGTAGTTTGATTTTTCAATATATATATTGTGTGCTTTAGTATAATATATTGCTGAGAAGAGTACATATATCGATGTTTTATTTTGAATGAAAACAATTTACATTTTTTTCATACATAAAAAACTAGCTTTTGTATAAAGTAGAGTTAAATAATTCCAAACTGTAAAAAATTAGAAAATAATGATCTTACTGGAATCTGAGGTAGAATTCAATGAAATAATTTTAGATTCCAAAAAAATGTTATAAAAATGGAAAATATGACAAATTTTTTGTTAGACATCTATGTTAAATAGGTAATATTTACATTAAAAGATACTTGAATTGAATAGAAAAGCAAAAAGTTTTTGTATATGATTATATATAGCCACATAAAATATAAGTTTCATTCAAGTGAATCTTAGATTGCGGTGTCTAAAAAATTATAGAAATTTTATCGGTAAACAAACGCAAAAGCAAATGAAAAGTAACAGAGAACTTCGAGAGTAATTTTGATCCAAAATAGTTGCTGGGACTAAAGAAATAATTTTCACAATTATTAATGAGGACAAATAATTTTTGGAAGAGGAAAAATTTCGCAGCTTTCTGATTCGGATGCAATTAAGAGAAAGATTATTTTTCTTCTCATGTTTGTTCATTTTTTTATCCTAACCCTTTAATGATGACGGGATGTATTGTAAAATCTGCGAATCGGTTATTTAAGTAATGGCATGAAAAAAGGAATGGTTCATTTGATCTGTATAGATTTTTCTTTTTCTTTTTTGTGCGGAAGAAATGGTGATATTGGATAAAAAAAATTGAAAGAAATTAGTTCTTCAATTGAACGATAGAGGAGATAATTTTAACATACAATTACTATCTGGGTTATTAAAAATTTTGAAATATTTTTTGATGAAATTGTTAGAACATTTTCTCTCTCGTTATTCTGAGAGAAAGAGAGAAAATTAAAAAGTCAATATACATTATTCTTTCAATGTAATATTTTCCAATGTTTGCAATACATTATTTCTTGATTGAATTGAAACTCTAACATGTAATACAGTTCAACCTACACTATTGAGAACATTTTAAATTATTACACAAGAATTTATTTATACTACATTATCTCTCTCTGTTGTGAAAAATGTTTATGATTAAATAGAAGAATCAGTATGTGTCATTTTTTTGGGTAACTGATAATTAATTTCTGTTTCTGAGATACTAAAGGTCTTCAGCTTTAGCCATTTCATTGTACCACTGCGTAATGAAGAAAAAAGTAACGCAATCTAAAACTAGCTGTATCAGAAAAAAAGTGCCTACATTTTTTTATGCACATCACTATTTAAGGTAACCGACTACCCGAAAATCATGATTTTCCTTAAAAAAATTGACGAATTTTTTTATTATTTTATTTTATAGGCCCTATTATTAGTTTTATAAAATACTAAGTTTTTCATTTTTCATTCACTAGAACAAAAACTACAAGTGTTTCAGTAAAAGCAGATGCCACAACTTTACATAAGATGTCAAACTTTAAAATGTGTGTTTTACTCGAAATGTGTGTTTTTTTTTCGAAAAGCTCAAACGGGGTGAGTGAGTGTTTGGGTTTACGGCACAAGAGCCATATCTGACTAAGCTGCGCCAAACATTTGTTAAAATATGAAAGCAGTTATTAAAATATCTAAAAATATTGACAAAAGTAAAAGTTAAAATATCAATACACGTATAAAAAAAGGATTCTAATGATAAAAGCAAAGACATTTTGGTGGGGTATTACCCCCCCCCAAGCCAAAAAAGATCTTAATATAACGGATGGGTTTAAAACAAAGGAATTCCTAAAGCAAAAATTAATTAAATTGAGATAGGACGACCTAAAGTGTAACTGTCAAAAAAATAAAAATTAGTATTAAAATTCCATTTAGTTCGTAGCAAAATGTTTTATAAAAGTAAAAGGTGAAAAATTACCTCGGACTGTTTAAAAAACGGGTTGGAGTTAACGTCTGCAAGTATTGTTCACGTTTCCAACCCTCATTTCGTCAATAAATTTCAGACAAGAAATTCCTATCTTTTTTCGTTTCCTCTAAGTAATTACGATTCTTCGGTGATTCCACCTCTTCCATGTCTTCATTTGAAGTGTATTGAACAAGTGTACTTTTCCTCGGTTTATGGGGTGCCATTTTGATTTCTATTTTCGGTTTAACTGTAGGCGTTGCAATGTTACATATAGTTTTAGGATTACGATTTTTTTTCGAGTTTTAAGTTTTGTTTAGAAGTTTGGGATACAGAGGATGTGATTGTAGAAGGTATGCTACTGGATGTGGAGTTTGTAGTTTCTAGAACAGAGGAATGTGTTTCAGTTAACAATGGAGTAAACATTAAGCTTGTGGAGGGGAAAATTGCTTGATTGGATGAGGATGATGTTACAGATGTACAGTGACTATTGGATGCGGAAGATGCAGTAATAAGTAAATGAATAGGTCGCTGAGATTCTGATGATATTGTAGCTGCAGCAGAAGATGTGGGTTGTAAAATGTGTGCCTGAGTTGAGGTAGACGATATGGTAACTGCAGGAATTTCGGAAAACATTGTTGGTTTCGGAACGGATATTAAAGGTTGTAGAAATTTTAATGGTGGTCATACTATTTTTGTTATTGTATCATCTGTTTGGGTTGTTGTGCTTGCAGTTAAGGATTTCGCAACCTTAGCGTAGCTTTGGGATATAATTGTGGGGTTAATAATTTACTTTCTTCTCAATATGATATATTTTTTAATAATTTTCAATTCTTAGATTTGTTTTTCTGTCTTCCATTTCAGGCAAAGTTTTGAATCGGAAGAATGAGGCTGGGGACAATTAACTCGTTTCCACTCTAGATTGCAATCTGGGGAAGAATGACCAACAGATGCACATCTAGAGCACGTCAGTTGTGCACGGCAAGCAGTCTATGAATGTTCGAACCTCTGGCACATAAAGCAGTGCAGAAGATTCGGAATGCAGGGACGGATTTTACATTTTAAATAACAAGCTTTTATTGTGTTCGCAGTTTCGGGCTATTAAATATTAGTATTAAATGTTTTGTAGGATTAGTTGTAGCATCTTTTTTTAAAGTAATTCTTCTGACCTGAATTGCACTCTGATCAGAGAATCCATCAAGGATTTCCGCTTCAGGAGTGCTCAACAAGTCAGGCTCAGAAATGACACTGCGAGAAGCATTAAGTGATTTGGGAGGACTTGTTGTTACAGGAGAATCGAGAAAAAATTTGGCAAGTAAAAAAGACTGTTTGGAGAGCAGAGCTTATTTCAATTAACAAATCACTGGATCGTAAACGTTTTACTGATTTAGGCTCTCAACCTATTCCAATTAGTGTTTTGTGAATAGCAAATGGCGACTTTTACATCATATCATTGTTAGGCAAAGAAATTAACAGGAATTGTACATTCGCAGTAATGTCTTCGACATTTTAATGTGGGTAAAACAAGGCCTTTACCCGGGCATAGCTGACTTGGATCCATAGGCGTGAATATAATTTCGTCCTGGCATGCCTCCACCCACCACGGAGTCCAACAAGGGAGGCAGTTTTTCGGTCATCTAGCCAAAACCAGGCATGGCGCTTACTTGGAGTACACCCAGAATATAGTGCTACAACATCAGGACAAGGATCCATCATGTAAACCCACCACCCCTTATCTGCAGCACTAACCCTAGAGCAATGTCTCTCCGGGGACACCGAAGAGAGGTATGATTAGCCGATGGACAGGAGCGGGCTCACTTCTGCCACCCGTCTACAGCGAAGCTTGGTTCAAAGAGGTAACGCATTGGTATCCCCAGGATTCCATTTTACTCCTTCCCGGACAACGCACACGGCAAACATGCGGGTTGGGAAACGAAGGGTGTTAATAAAAAAACAAATAACAAAGAAGCAATACAAAAATCAAAATAATAGGGGGAAAAAATAAGTGAAAATGAAACTCATTTAATGCAATAACAATGAAATCCAAAATATGATAATAATAATGGTTAAATAATCTAAGTAAATCAAATTAAAGTAGAATTTTAAACACGTATATTTAATACATTTTTAAACTGCGATCTAGACCGGAAAGGAAAGAAGAAAAAATAAATGACAAGAAAGAGGGTCGAAAATAAAGAAGGATCACTAAGGTACTCCGGAGTCGCGCGTGACACCCATATTTACCAGAGGCAGTACACCCCCTAGGGAAAGAAAAAGATCACTAGGGCACCTCGGGATTGTATAACAACCGTACTCACCTAAAGAAGATGCGCGATGCGCCCCCTGAGTGGCTGCGTAAAGAAGAAAACAACAACGTAAGCTAATATATATATATATATATATATATAATTGACACTGTTTAAAACTAGCTGTTTTAGAAAAAAAGTGTGCACATTTTTTATGCACATCACTATTTAAAGAAATAAAATATAATATTAAAAATAAATCTTCAGTTTAGTTACAAAATAAACACAAGTGTGCAAAATTTAAGCAACAAAATATTTTTTCACAATTCAGCCATTATATTATAGAAAAGGAATTTTTTAAAGCTACTTCACTCCATTGAGAATTATAAGGGAAATGTATTACTATTAGATCAGGTACAATATATTGGTACATAGCTACTTCGAAGTCTCTTTGGTGGTTAAAAAATCATCTTTATTTCTGTTTCATGAGAGAAAAAAAACCTTTTTAAAGAAAGAAATCACGTAGGTTTTATCAGATATACTATATCTCCCATCTCAGAATGCGTAATGTACCAATGCTAAATTATTCAGCTTGCAGGCGAAAGCTGGAAGAATATTCTTTTCCTATGAAAAATATATGGGCAGTTGTTGAATATAAATATAATAAGCAGTATGTTTAATGTCTGTATGTGGAAAAGGAATGCGTAAAAAAAATTTACAAATTTGTTATAGGAGGTTTCTTGGGACCAGGTTTTGAACTTTTAAACTCAAGAATGAAATTACTTCATATATAATACAAAATATTTGATAACATGATAACAACTAAGCGAGACTCATTTGGGTTGACGTTGTGATTTTAAAGAAATGCTTTTGAATTGTGATGAATTCCTCATGAGTTCAAAGAACATTTTTCATTTGTTCCTATTTTGTATGATTTTATGTACTTTCTATAGATTTAGGTACTATTTTCCTTTTATATGAAATGAAAAAAAAAATAAATGTTTAAAAAAAAACCCCACAAAAATGAAGAAATGTAAAAAAAAAAACGTCTGACAAAATAATTGAATTTTATATTTTGTTACCTGCTTAAAAGTGAAACATTCATATAGTTTTTATTTTCATCCAAATTTTAGACAGTAAGAGCTTTTACTTAATTTTTTTAATTGCTTTATTAGGTTAGGTTTATGCAGTTTGAACACCGACATGAAACATCTTAGTAACAAAAACATTTTACTTAAAAGTCCATTTAGGATTAGAAGATTTACTTAACAAAACATATTTAAAAAAGATAAATAAAATATAAGGAGAGCTTATTAAGCGTAATAGATTGAAGCAAAATAATGGATTTTTTTTATTCCAATCTCTTGTGAGATTAATGTAAAAGTGATTGATAATTCGCATTAGAGCATAAAAAATAAGTAAAATTAACAAAATTTGATGATAAAATATGAACATTAAATAAAATTTTTTCTACTTCTAAGGAAAAAAAAAACTAATTGAGACTCTGATTAATATTTAATATCTATTATAAAGCTTTAGATCGCTATTAGCGTTCAAATCGTCTTTGAAAACACATCTAGGCTTTATGAACTTTTCATGTAGTTTTTGTTATCTTGAAAGTTGCCAGTGACTGAGATAGGTTAGACTTCTAGATGTACGCCTGTTGTTGGCCGTAGCCTTGAGTACCATATAGATGACAGAACAATTTAGCTTGGTTCCACACCAATTTAGAGGGAGAAAAGCTTAAGAGGTGAGGGGGGTCAGGAGCATCCCACCTCTTTTCCCCTTTTCATCAACTTCTCGAGAGGACTTGCAACTCGACGACTATTTAGAGTACCTACCGTTCGTGAAGGTATTACACATTTACAAACTTCTATGTCTTCTCCAGGATTCGAAACCAGGCCCTACGGCCCAGCAGTTATCGTTGCTAACCTTTATACTGGATAGGCGACTACCACTTTATGTACGGGGGTTGTAAATTAAATAGTTGCAACTTAACCTAGAAACTCTCAGGAGAAAGAGCATGCTGAAATAGGATATGGTAGTGGTGAGGTGGTGCTGTGTTGTCGATATGTTGAGTACAAAAAACTGACGATCTAGTTAGAAGGGTAGTTGCGTGGCGTTAAAGTGAAGAGTTCCGTGTTTCCATCGCTCTAAGGCTGGTTTTCAAAATTTGATCAGCGATTGTGGCTTAAAATTTTGGTTGCCGTCGTAAAAATACAATAGAATGTTATCCAGGATTACTGAAAGCCTGTGGCGAATAGGCATTACCTTATAGAAGCGCTTCTCAAACTGTGGGGCGCGCCCCCTAGGGGGCGTAACAACCTTAGAACCGCGAGGATATTGAAGAGTCGAAAGTAAAAGATTATTTAAAATTTTTTTTTTATTTTATTCAAAGTAAACAAACAAAATGCACATTCTGATATAATAAAAATAAAAACAAACATTTATACACTGATGTAATACATTCATAAATGTATCAGTACTGTACAATGTATTTTATAATTAATTTAACAATACTAAATTAAGAACAAGTTTAACAACTACCAGTGATCCCAAGGGGTTATCATGTATAAAATTATATGCAAAAATTAACACTAATCTTGATAATTTGTACGATTTATAATTAATTCCTTAACTGCTGATTGAATGTTACGCGATTCGCTAACCAATGCCACCGCGTTGCACGTATGTACATGTATGTGGTGTACTGGGGGAGGGAGGGAATAAATAAGAAAGCCATCTGAAATAACTAAATCCACAACACTGTCAAGGTCATTTTATTGCATTCCAAAGCCTTTGGAATAATTTTAAGAAGAGAAGTTAATAGAAAAAAATCGTATTTTGGAAATACACGTATATACGTCCTGGGCAGTTTATGGAATGACTTAGAGAGACGTTTATATACGCTGGCGGAACTTAAGAAGTTAAAGTCATATAATAGTTTTAGCATCAAAGTATAGTATTATCGAATTCAATACATTGTTATTGTATGGAGGGGGGTTGCGATGAAAATTTTGATTAAATATTGGGTCGCAAGTATTGAAAGTTTGAGAAGCACTGCTTTATAGGACGGGTACATGATGAGTTACGACGTTCCGTTGGGGATCAGAATGAGACTGCGGATTTGCAACGCACAGGTCGGTCGTTCATTCCTTAAGAACAGATTGATACCCTGAGCGGTCTCCTTTCCTCAGACTGTTGACAGACTGATCCATGTTTATTGCAAAACAATATTCCTACCGTGTTTCATGACAACATACGTCGTCTGTCGCAAACAATGTGGCTCTCCTATTTCGACGGTGGCAGTGGAAAATCTTGGAACACCCTCCTACTCACCTGACATGAGTCCTTGTGATTTCGATCTGTTCGAAGGTGAAGGAACTTCTCCGAGGCTGTCTCTTTCATGAATTTCATCTTTAGAAAATAGTGTTCAAGCTTACAGGTTTAAAGTTATATTGTGTACAACAATTTTTGATTCATTTAAAGTTATTTAACAACATAAAAATGTTGTACTACATGAAATATAACTATCTATTCCTTCAATATTAATAAAAAACTTAAATTCTACATATAGTATGCATCTTTTAAGTATATTTATTAAAATGAGATATAAACAATATATAAAATATAAGTATTTCCCTTCAATGAAAAGAATAAATGTTTTAATGCGAATCTCTCTCTTATCCCTGCTTCTCATATCGTAATATGAAGGGTTATGACTTTTAATTTGGCGCGATTCTGGAGAACTTTCAAATGATAAACAACTTTTAAAACTAAAAATACTTTTCATATGAGAAAAATATTTGATCAAATAGGCTACCCAAAGAACCAAAACCATAAAGCAGAATTCATGCACAAATTTATTCAGGCAATTTAATATCTCAAGCAAAAACATTAAATAATCTAAAATTGAGATAGTCACCCTAATCTTTCGGACTTTTTCGTAATTTCGTAAATTTCCTTTTCAATAATTCTATTTTATTTATTTATCAAACGCCCGTGCTTGGCTTCTTGACCGTTTGACGCCGAGCCGTTATGTGAAGTACAAGTTGATTCGTGAAAGGGCACTTATGTAAGAAGAGAAAGAATCGAACTTTCTGCACTAATTTTAGGCATTTTCAAATGAAAGTGATTCGAAGCTTCGCATGCAAACAATTTTTAATGTATTTTCGTGAAACAAACGCGATAGTGAAGGTATATGTACACGCACATGCGTGTGCAAATAGATTTGTGATAACTGCATTCGTAAGGACATGGCATTCATTTAAAAATGGCTGGTATAGATGCAACTGCTTGCAAAACGGATCAGCTGTAATAAAGTTTTTAATTTCAGAAAGGTGTAAACCGGAATGGGCCCGAGTTTACAACATTTGTTGAGATACAGGGATGACGATGACGATTTTGTGGAGTACAAAGTGGCACAGGATAAAACCTGGCTCACCCCTTCCAGCCGGAAATCCGTCAGCATGCAAAATAAATATTCCGAATTACATAGGCGCTAAAAATTCAAAGCTCAGCAGTCAGCCAGAAAGGTGATGTTGACGGCTTAATGGGTCAGCGATTTCACTCCGACGATGGCGTAAAGGCTGCAGTTCTGAACTGTGGTTCCAAGATCAACCGACATTGTTCTTCAAGACGGAATGCGTAACCTTCGTAAGTAATGAGACGCGCCTGCCTTAAACCTCATGGATGATTTTTTTCTAACGAGCTATGTTTGCATTTCACTCATTAAATATTGCTGTTTGTATCTGTCTAATTTCTGACCCTACGCATCACCTGGATACACACCTCGAATTTGCTTTCATTTGAACACTCCTTATAAGGTTTTTTCTATTGAATGCCTTAAGAGAATTTTACAAAGAATTATCTTTTTATAAAAGGCTACGTAAAAGAATCTGATTTACAAAACTATAAATACATGAATCAAATTTGTGCATATAATTTGGTATCAACAAATTTACGTAATAAAATTTAAATGAGCGAACGGTACGGTAATAAAATATTACTTAATAGGGAAAATATTTCCTTAAAACTTAGATATTTTTAAAAAAAAAAAATTTCTAAAAAAAATTTACTCCCCCCTTTGTTATGTGATATAAGAGAAAAAGATAAATCACACCTAAATTTATTACAGATTTGAATTTGACTGTTTAAAATTTTTGTTTATGAACAACTTTATCTAATTACCAAAGATGAAATTAGTACTTTTGGAAAAAAAAAGACTTGTAAAGATAAAAGTTTACAACCAATATTGATTATCGATCTTATTTTCTAATGTAAGATAAATATAATAAGCACAAAATAAACTTCTATTTCTTAAGAGCAATTACGAGGAAGCAAGTTCCCGAAAAAAGTTTGCTAACTCTTGAATCTAGTGGGGAAATGTTTACTCTTTTTTGCAACACAACATATTAAGAAACTGAAATGCTGAGAGAGTATTAAATTCCTACGTATGAAGAGTCCCTTAGAAATAAATCCTTATTTTGAAAGTGAAAATAAGGATTAGTGTATGGTGGGCAAAAGGGGCTTTTTTTACATGTATATCTCTCAAAAATATTATGGAATAGAAGCACAATGCATCAGTAAATAAGTGAGAATACTAATATCCAGAGAGTTAACAAGTAATATAAAAAAATTTTTTTAGTCAATTCCTACTTAGATCACAACAAAGAAATATTTTATTTTAGCTACTTTTTATTAAATAGTTACAATTGATATAAATATGTATAAATATGAGAGAATCATAACATTGTAGTTAATCATTTCTATTAATTATAATTAAGGTATCGTATTGTCATGCAAGCCAATCGTGTCTATAAAACTTCAGTTCAACTGAATGCTTTAAAACGTGAGAAAAAAACCTTTTCACACAAGTTTTGGCATAAGTCGCCAAAAAGGATGCCAACGTGGCTGTATTTGTAATTCTTTAAATAATTAGTTTTAATCAATTAATTTTTATTAATTATAATTAAGTTATATTGTATTGTCATCCAAAAATGATCTTGTATATAAAATTTGTGCTCAATTGAGCGCTTTAAAATGTATTTTATTAACGATTGAAAATTCCAAGATAATAAATATATAGAGAGTGTGAGCTAATAGTAGGAATTGAAAAAACAGAACAAAATCACATCTCTCATCTCCGGAACTATTAAACCTACAGAAATGAAATTTGACAGACATGTTTCTTTTATTGTGTAGAGATAAGTTAAGTACGGGTTTTGCAGAAATCGAATTCGAAGAAGTGTTGTGAAGAGTTAGATGAAGTTATAAACACAGTACTCTCTCTTTATCTCTGTTTTTGATCTATCAGACCTATAGACTTGAAATTTGGTTGGCATGTTTCTATTGTTGAGTAAAGATAGGTTATGCGCGAGTTTTTTAGAAATCTACTTCCTAGGGATGTGGAAAGGGGATAGGAGGGCTTAATAATAAAAATTCCAGTTTTTATTATAACTGGAGTCGCCAATAAGGACCAAGACTTATATGAGAGAAGCATTATGAAGCACCCTTTAAAATAGCAACAAATTATACAACAAAACGGTACATGTGTGATCCAAACCGGACAATCCGAAACATGTTAAATAAAGTCTTGAATCTCATGCAAAAATAATGGGGATTACTTTGTCGAAATATTTTATTGCCCAACCAAATATTTTATTTTCGACTTTTTGATATACTCTCACGCCTCCACGTAGGATTATCGGGCCCCCTGTGGGAGAGAACCCCATTGTTTTAGAAACACTGAAGTAAAAAATGGTAATTAAAAACCATTCCCCTTACATATAAAATATAGGTTCCAGAATTTTTGCAAGTAAGGGGAATATATACCTAATAATTAAACATGTTCTGATTTCCCAGGACATATAAAAAGGTATTGTTGACATTGGAGATTGCATAGTGAAATGTGTTCTTCCACTATTTATTATTAAACATTGAACGAAACATAATTCAAAAATATTCTCTTATCCCTATTATTTTCTATAGGGAAATACAAATTTCCCTTTGATTAGTTATCGCGAATTCAGTAATAGTCGAAATAGCAATTATCGTGGGATTCTTCACTGCGTATATTTTTTGGTGATAGTTTATATAAAATGCATTTGCTTCCTTTTTTCCCCCTTTTACTCTGTTGCCTTTATTCACTTCAGTTGAAACTCGTAAAAGTGTGGAAAGACTTTATTCGCAGTAATAAATGTGTTAATAATTGACTCATCATTATAGCAGGAAATTGTAATGCATAAGGTACGTGACTAGTGTGTTTGAATATCCATCGATTCATTTCATCTGTTCATTCCCTGCTGAATTGGAGCTACATTGGAGCTTAGAACTGCACGTTTTTTGATAGTTTTCTTTCCATTTAAGGTATCCGACTACGTTTGGAACCGTGATTTTGCAAGAGCGTATAAATGGATAATATTTATGATATTTAGTGTCACTTAGATTAGAAAATGTATATAAAATTGTTTTAAGAATAGTATTACAATAAGAAATTATATTTATGTACAATATTTTGACAAATAATGAACATAGAATGACGCATTTTCCAAATCTTCTCCTTTTGGGAAAAATGCTTCTATTATATCATATTTTCCCTGCATATAGCTCAGACCTCTGTACAGAAGCTCAACTAGAATTTTTGAAATATATAACTTAGAAGTGGGTTTATCCATGTTTTACGACAAAGAAGGGAGACATTTTAAGAAAAAAACGCTGATAATTATATATATATATATATATATATATATTTCAAATGGTTGTAACTCTGAAAATAATGGGTTTTTTTTCAAAAATCATAGTTGAACCTCTGTACAGAGGTCTGAGTTATATACAGGCAAAATGTTATAATAATAGAAGCATTTTTCACAATATTAGAACATTTTGAAGAAAGGTTATTCTAAGTTAATATTTTGCCGAAATATTGTATTTAAATAATTTTTTTTTGTCAAAATCTTCTCTTTAAAACAATTTTATACATGTATTCGTATCTAAGCGACAATAAATATTATGAAAATTATTTATTTATGCGCCTTTTAAAATCACGGTTCCGAACGTAGTCGGATACCTTAAATTATTTTCAGCCTTTTACTTTCTTTATAACAGAAGAGAAATTAAAAAAAAATTTTTTTTTCCTCCCGCTACATCAGGGGTGTCAAACTCGCGGCCCGCAATAAACATTTTTACAGTTCAGGCAATGTATTGGCACACAATAATATATATTATATTTGGGAAAAGCAACTGAAAAGGGAAGATTAAACACACTTCCTGACGTGCAACATGAACAATTCGAGTTTTGTTGATACTACATTGTATCAAAAAAGTGCAGAAAAAAATTTCAAGTCTCACAACTGAATTTGATACAAGATTTACAGATTTTTATTTTTTGGAAGACTAATTTCGTTTATTTTTTCGATTTTCTCAATAAATATAGACTCAGTACGACTCAAATTAGAACGCAAAATGCATCGAAGTGGATGTGCTCAAATTTTACAAATATTTATCACCTACGTTTGAAAACCCTTGAAAATTCGTATATGAAATTATTTTCATGTATAGAAGTACTTAACGGTGCTAGTAATTGTTTCCAGTTATGAAAGGAAATAAACCTCCTGTTAGAAATAGTTCTAATGATACTCATGGTTCAATTTTGAAAGTAATCACTGAGAACAAAATTTCTCCCAAAATGGGAAAGAAAGTAGCAAAGAAAAAATGTCAAGTGCCAGGATGCAAATATTAAATGCCTTGTTGTTTTATATATGTTTATTATAATGAATTATTTGGAATAAACGATGTTTCTCTAAGTATCGGTTTTTTTATCTTTCTTTTTTGCGGCCCACCCAAATTTAAACCTTGTTTGTTTGGCCCATGTTTGTGACGGGCTCACGCGTCTTTTCATTAACATGTCCTTTGGGTTCTTTTGGGACCAGAATTAATGGCAACTCTTTTCCAACCAAAACTCAAGAAGTGACGCGTGAATAAAGGATGCAAATTAGAAAGCCTTTAAATATCAGAAGTTAGAGTAAGCGAAGTGGCACACAATTTGGGGAATGTTAAGAGAGTGCGTAATTCAATTATGAAGTGACAGCCAACAGAGGTTATCCCGAAGATATAGCCATTAGGTCAAGGTGCATACCATTACACTCGAGTAAAGACGCAACTTCATTAAGTTTAGATCGGCGAACGGATTATATAAGGTAGGATTGACTACTTAATATTAGGATCTGAGATGTTGATGTAATTAAGCTTAGGCGAGTTAGTTAATAATAGTGGTCCGGGTTACGTTATCTCGGTATTATTTATATTGTGTGTTTTGTCATCGTAGATTCTCTCACATATATTATTATTATCTAATCTGTTAGAAGCTTAAGGTTTTTTTAATAAAAACAAATTAAGATCATGGATACTTCTAGTTCTTTCGTTAATCCTACACCTCTAGCACACGCTAATAATCAAGGAGAAGGACACCTTAGGGGGGCAACTTCACAAGTTAACCTTTGAGTTTGACACCCTTGCTCTACATCAAGGTGTTATCAAATTTGTTTTTGTGGAAAGAGTCATTTTAATATCCGCAGTTAGTCATTTTTAAATAGGCGCACATTTTATGTCGCACCCTAATGTAGAAGGAAGGGGATTTTCTGTTTTATTTTTAAGTGACAAAATTTAGGACCAATTATTGAAAGGCTTTGTATCTCTCTACAAGGAATGTATATTATAGGAATATACATTTATTTTTAGTTTTTTCCTTTGAACTGCAGGGGGTATGTACTCTAGGGGGGTTGTATAGGTATTGTGATCAGTCCCATGATTGCTTGTTAAAGTTGCACTTCGAAGACTGAGCACTTAATAAATGTTCTATCTTAATATATAAAGATAAAAAATTTTGAACTAAATACTCAAAGTTTTGTCTCTCTACAGGAAATAATACTACATTGTTCTTAGTTTTTTCACATGAACACAACATTGCAGGTAATTTTAGTCAAAAGATAAATGCATGATTATTATGGTAAGGGTGGTAGCCTAGCGGTCAAGGTTAAAGACTCGAGGCCAGAGCGTCATGGAAACGAGCCTTAGTTCCAGTGAAGACCCGCCGTGCAGAGAGGGCCGATGCACGTTACATTTGTCGAGGCTCAATGTTCTCCCATTGGTGGGGTAGGGAAGCTCGAAGAATAAGGTTCTGGCTGAAGCATCATCCTTGTGACTTGTTCGAGGTTCAAAATTACGAGGTCCGTCGCCAGTAGCCCTCGTGTTGCCTTAGAGCACGACGTTAATAAACACTCACTCAAGAGTATTATGTTCGGTTAATTCAGTTCAATAATTGTTTTTTAACATTGTATTTTGAAGTAAAACGAAGGCTTCTAGTAACGAATCTCTTTACATTGAACCACACTTCCACTTTACAAGCTTCCACCTCACGTCAACGTGAGGAATTTTGAGCCTTGAACATATGGGTAGCTCAGCGGCCGGCTGGACGTCGTTGGTTTGTCGCTAGCCTTGTGTGCCCAAGTTTGCGGGTTAAAGCTCGTCCCAATTCGGTGGATTTCCATGCAGATAATCAACAGTGTTCATGTAGTCCCTACAATACAATAGCTTGTTAAAGATCCCTAGAGTGCTCATTTGACTTGGGTGCTTTTGGTAAAATGTTGTTGTTGCTCATGCCAGCTGTCTGACAAAGTCAGATCGAGGCCCACGAAATTCATCGTGGCAAGGGGCTAGATGTTCGCTTTTCGTTGGCCTTAGCCTTGAGCAGGTGACAGTACGATTTAGCTCGGAGAAATTCCCGAAGGAACGATAGATGGCGAAACCACCTATCTCCACCTCCACAATTTAGGCATGGAACTGAATTGAGTGATTAAGCCCACAAGACTTTCGGACCCACTGATTTAACGAGCACGTACTCCGCGTGTACTCGGAGGGTATTCGGCGGTACGGGCATCGAACCCAGGCCTTCCGGTCTGGAGTCCGGTGCTCTAACCACTAGGCTACCCACTGCCTTTTGGTAAAATGAAATTCCTAGTACGATTCGGAGCTCAGGTGCCATCCTTTAGCGAGGAAACTGAGTGTCAAAATCACAGTGCAGTGATTAGTATCCACCTATATAATGCCGCACTAAAAAGTGATATCAGCTCCAGGGGAATAATGTATTAGATCTGCAATGGTTAAAGAAGGAAAAAAAAAAACATTCNCTTATTTGAAAAAAAAAACCATACTTAACGTACATAAATAAATCTCCCTACAGGTCTTTAATGGGATAAAAAAACTCGGGCAACACTTGTGCATGACACAACGCCCGTTAACAGTTCTCGAACCATAATCTCGGCAACCACGTCTTCAAGAAAAATGTCAGGATTGTAACACAGAGACAGACCGAAAGAATTTGTTATTGCGGTATTATAATATAGCTGTAATTCTTAGAAATATATGTGTGGTATTTTTTAACATATAAATATATTCTTAAATTATAAGTAGGCCTGTGATTTAGATTTTTTAAAAAAAGAAGTGCAAAAGATCGTGAAAAAAAATGGTGTGTTGCGTTTGCCAATCATGTGCGTAACGTGATACAATATTATACTCAACAGAAGAAAAGTAGAGCAGTATTCAGAAATTATATAATAAATTATTTAATAAAAATTATTTGGCAATATAAACATCACTATTTCTTGAAATACCGTTAGAGTCTCCTACAGTTAAAAAAATACACTGATATTTATAATGAATATATTTTAGAAATGTATGGACCCTTATATATATATATATATATGTAACAAGTAGGGAAAATAGGAAAATTCTTTTATCCTGATTCGTCACTATCGTAGGCAAATCATACGCATAACTGATTAAAGCATATATTATATATATGAATTCCACTCTTGTGTAATATATTCTGAAAGAAGTGACGAAAGGAAACAATTAAAATAATCAAATAAAAGTTATCCAGTTGTATAGATTTTTGATATTTCTGTTGTATAGAAAGTTATAGAGTTGTATAGAAAGAGAGATTTTTCTCTTGTTGCAGAATTCCAAAAATATTATATATTTCAAAAATATATTTTTTTTTCTCTTTTTGTTTGTGATTCCTACATATAACAACTTTTGACATAGACTCTTCCCCGCAATATATTCCATTTATTGCAAGACGCGTATTATGAAACAAAATAACATTAAAAATAAATATTTACTCTCTGTTCAGTATAACACAATAATCATTATCATAATAAGGTACCTATCAAAATGATTTTTGAAGAACTTTTAATATCAATAATCACATCTCGTATTTGTTATTCACACAGTATAGCTTTAAGCAATTAGTATAAAGTTTTATAACAAATAGAGAAAAACTTTTATACAAGGCTCTTACTCATTTTCAAAATAAATTTATTTTAATAAAATACTTCCCCTTAGATTTGTTGTAAGGGAAATAATTTTTACAAGAAATAGTGGAAAAAATTGTTTTTTAGAAAAAATAAAAGTTTTATTTATTATAGGAGTTTAAGAAAAATATTATTTATTTATACGTGATTTTTAATCGTAGTCTTTCCAATAACTTGTTAACAAGAAAAAACAATTGACCGTGAGATTGTGAATTCGTAGAAAAACAATCAAATTCTGAAAAATGATTTGGTTCATTTAATTCGTATTGCTTTCTATTTTTATCTGAAACTTTGATAATTAAAGAACTGAAATACTAACAGGAAAAAATACTATGAAATAAAAATGACTTAAGGTATCCGACTACGTTCGGAACCATGATTTTGCAAAAGCGCATAAATGGATAATTTTCATGATATTTAGTGTCATTTGGATTAGAATACAAGTATAAAATTGTTTTAAGGACGTTTTGGCAAAAAGAATTTATTTAAATGCAATATTTTGGCAAAAAATTTACTTAGAATAATCTTTTTTCAAAATGTTCTCCTTTTGTGAAAAATGCTTCTATTATAATAATATTTTGCCTGTATATAACTCAGACATATAACTACAGAGATTCAACTAGAATTTTTGAAATATATAACTTAGAAGTGGGTTTATTCATATTTACGACAACAGAGGGGATCAATTTTGAGAAAAAAACGCCGATAATTATTTCAATGGGTGGTAACTCTGTAAATAATGTGAATTTTTCAAAAATCATAGTTGAGCCTCTGTCTGAGCTATAAACAGGCAAAATATTGTTATAATAGAAGACTTTTTCACAAAAGGAGAACATTTTGAAAAAAAGTTATTCTAAGTTATTTTTTTGCCAAAATATTGTATTTAAATAATTTTTTTTGTCAAAATGTCCTTAAAATAATTTTATATATGTATTCTAATCTAAGTGACACTAAATATCATGAAAATTATCCATTTATGCGCTTTTTTAAAATCACGGAAAAAAGAAAGTGTATTAGGTGAAAAACGTCAATGTGTATTAGGTGAAGAAAAAGCAGTTGTGATTTTTAAAAGTTCTCTTTGAAACTGAAGCATATTTATAGGATAACTGGGGGTGAGGGGGATTACTCCCTGAAAGCCTAACGTTGGAGCAGCCTCCATTGAACTCCATCTGTTCATACTCATTACTCAAGTTATAAGATTGTAATTTACATCTATTATGTAGTTCTGTTTATTTGTTCTGATTTTGTTTGTAGTTCTATTTATTGTGAAGTTATACTACTTTTTGCGCGTTAGGGAAAAAGAGGATGAGGGTAAATTTTTACGATTCGCGTGCACATCGTCACGGATGTGGCGCACACCGTTGTCTAATATTTTAACATGCTACTTTTTTGGTGCTAGGGGACTGATATTTGGGGGATCGTAATAACTATTGTTATAAACCATATCTGTTGGGACGCATCTCGCACGGTGCATTCTCCCCCTCTACAGCATTTTGGTCAATATCTCGGCACCCGAGCCTCTCAGTCCATTTGGACGTAGCCTATTCGATCCCTCTCTATCAGCTCTTCCAATTATTATAATTTTATGCTCATAGGTCTATTTCTTCCTTAGTTTTAAATTGTTTTAAATTTGTTTAAATTCACAATATCTTGGCTCCTGTTTGAGTCTTAGACTTGTTATTTGAATCAACTGTTCAACTCATCGAGAGACCCATTCAGTCATCTACTTCATTCCTAATGTGTAGGCATGGGGTGGGCTTAAGGGCTGAAATATCATGCTCCCATATTAATCCTATGGAGACTTGAAAAAATTTCATCCCCCTAAAGAATTGAGCTTGGGACTAGATTTTGGGAGGTTCGCCATATTTTTGTATTAGCGCGAACTTTACGTAGAATTGGCCCCTTCCGGTACTCCCCCTCCCTACAGAGCTTCCCCAGTAATAACTCGAGTCCTATGCCCCCTTGGTCAACCGCACCGCCTGGATTGAATTGTTCTCCCTCTGAGCATCCAAGATATATTTTTCAGGACCCTAACCCTATTTCTTCACCCATATTTGACATTTTAAAATTATTTTAAAATTTTAAATTTTTTTAAATCCCGCACAGCTCCGAGGACTTTCGAGCTCCGTTAATGAAACTCGGACCATAGGTTCTCCTCCTTGAGGTCTTTCATCTGTTATATTTCGAGGGTAGATAGTGGGCCTATGGGGCGTTATCACTAAAATAAGAATCCCCACGTTATTCCTAGGGGGTTCGATCTTTTGATGACCTCACGATATTACAGAGATAGAAGGATGAAACTTTGGGATCACCTACTACTCTGTGTATCGTTGGTATGTACATGACCATTTACGTAACAGTTGCCCCCGGGGGAGTTAGTTTCGTTTTCCTTTCCCGAGCTAGCGCCGCCCCATTTGCAACTACAGACTCCGGACCAGTTCTAATGGATTACTTTTGTAATTCCTCACAACCAGTCTGAGTTTCAAGTTTTTGGGTGTTCTGCTTCTATTTTATTTAATTGTTTTAAATGTTTTAATTATTTTAAAGTGAACATAGCTCGGGGCTCTTCAGGCGGATGTCTTTATTTTTTCTTAAGAACGATTCTTACCACCAAGACATTCAATATGAGGTCTCAGGTGTCACATTCGGTTCACCTCATCTCCAGATACAGTCTGCCCCCCCCCCCCCATGTTATTGGTCCTATTGTCTCTGTGCGGGGGTGATTTAAATCGTGAATATCTCGGGTCTGGCTGGTCTGATTGAGAGACTTAAAGTTAGTATCATTCAACTCTGCTTATGACCGCCTTTCGTCTTTGGCCCAGCTTGCCCTGTTTAAGACTTTTAGAAAGATTTTAATCTTGTTACGCCAAAGAAGTATAACACACACATCTTACGTGCGTACATAAGTACACATACACTTTTTAAAAATTGTTTTGGCAAAATTCGTTCTTGGCACTCCTCTTCACTTAAATTCATGACGGAAGCTGCATCGTGCAACATTTAGTTGAAAATGTTCTCAGATTTTGACAAACCTGCAGCTCTTGCAGCTTCCTGGAAAGTTGAGTATTTAGTTCATTGATTGTTAATGTCTTTGTATGAGACAACACCTTTCTTTTCAGAAACGATTCCAGTCCAGGCAGTCGTTGCGATATTTTTCTGCGAGATCTTGCAGTAAGGTACTACCGCAACAGTATTGGAGTCATTATATGAAACGAAGCACTTGTTTGCCAATTCAGCGAATACGACTCATTCGAAATTAGGGTAATCATTTTAGCGCGTTATCTTGAACGTTGGCATTGTTGCAATAATACGTAATAAATTAATAGAAGCATCACGAAAAATCTTTTTTTACACATATAGAGAGAAAGAAATGATATAATAAATGATAATAAATGTATAATATAATACATAATATTTTATACATAATAAAATACATGATATATAACAATGTGTAAATATTGTTGAAATGATAATTTAGTTTGAATAAATTCACAATGTGAATGCGGACAGTTTTCAAATATCTATAAAAATATCTTTTAGAAGATATAAGTGGTTTTCAACTTTACAAGTATTTCTTTCTACAATATACTTTGAAAGTTAGTAGCAGTAGTCCTTTGAATGACCACTGAAACATGTTGAAGGGTTTGGTTGCAACGAAGTTCAGCTGACCAAGTTTTTCAGGTGACAGATTTTGCCAAATGATGTTGTTGGGACATTGAGTTAAATGCAGTGAAGCATTCAATTTACTTATCTCTCTTTCGTATTTTATTCTATTTCAGAAGAGCTCTAATTCATTTTTCATTCTACTGCTAAAATACGTAGTTTTCTATGTGAAAGAAAATGTTTACGTATTCCCAACTAATAAGCTGCACGAGTTTTTTTTTCAGAAAAGAAAAAATAATAAATAAAAAAAAAAAAAAAAAATTAAAAAATGAGACACCCTATCTTAAAAGCCCTAAGTACTTATGTTTTTTAAAAAAAAATGTCTTGAAATTTGAAGAAAGTGTAATTTAAAAAAAAAAATAATATGAAGAAAAAAAAAGTCTTTTAAAGTAAAATAAAAGTAATCATGATCTATAATATAATACATCTTCCAAGTCACAAAATCTTGATTATGAAGGAAGTAGTAATTTTCAGAAGAATTTGATTGGAAAATGTGTAAGGATCTCGTATCCACACGCCTAGAGATGTGGGCGAGTGAGTGAGTGAATATTAACGTCCCACTGTTCAGCTACACGAGGACTCTTGGCGACGAGCCAGTAGCAGACACAGGAATTTTTCAAGGGGGGAGGGGGTCCGGGGTTGAAAGTTCA
>BMAV01022354.1:57217-69548 GCA_019973955.1 Trichonephila inaurata madagascariensis
TCCAGCCGTGTTTCAGAGATTAGCCGGAACAACCAGACAGACAAGAATTTTAAAAATTGATTTTTTCATATAAGTACCGTATGTACTTTTAAATGCATTCAGTAAAAAGCTGTTAATTTGAAATTACACAAACAGACACTTCAATTTTATTTATTTCTATAAATTATACAAATTCTGAAAATTTTTGAAAACATACCTTTAAAAAGCTTGAAGAAACATCAAGTTTTTTTTCTTAATATTTGAATATTTAAACAGTAACACCCCAGTTAGAGGACGCTTTATTGCACTTGTTATGCAACTCAAGTCATAAATCATGTTATTCTTGTTATTATGCCACCTGATTGATAGTAACATCAGATACAGGCCCACGAATATCATCATGGTAAAGGGCTGAATGTACGCTTGTCGTTAGCCGTTGCTTTGAGTACAACAAAGGTGACAATACGATTTGGCTCTGTTTCACCCCAATTTTGAGGGAGAACACCTTCGGGGTGATCAAGGGCCTTCCAACACTCTTCTTCTTTCCCCAACCTCACGAGTGGACTTGCGGCTCGACGGCTTTTTAGAGTACCCCCAAGCTCGATAATGGCACTATACACTTAACAAGCATCCATGCCTTCACCGAGATTCAAACCCAGGTCCTACAGTTCAGCAGTCAGCGTCAATAGCCACTTCACCAAATGAGCGACTGAGGTCACAAATCATAAACAGTATAATCAGTATACCTGATTTCCGTTTATCTTCAATAGAATAAAACGCAGGATTTATACTTTTATCATATGTAAATGAGAGAACGAAGTTCAAATGGATGGCTTACACCGGCTGGGTGGCGTACTTGGCTTGGAACTGGCCATGGATGACCAAGTTTACGGGTCTGACCCCGATCCAAGTCAGTGGTTTTTCCTAATGCAGGTTTTGACATCGTGTGATTATCTAGCATGCTAAGGATCTGAGAAGGATAGAACTTGCTAACTATGGGTTCGTAAGCATTGGACCAAGATGATCACTTCAGTCCGGAGCCTATTACTGGCTTATATAAATACCGCCGCTACACATTTCCCTACCAGTGAGTCGGTGGAAGGCGAAAGAACGATGTAGCTGTTATGACAAGGTTGTGAGTTGTTGCTGTTGCATCAAGTGTGTCTGACGGCATTTGATTGTTGCTTGAATTGCGTCTAACGGCTTTCGAGTTATTGCTGTTGCGTCAAGTATATCTGACGGTTTTTCATTGTTGCTTCAAAAGTGTCTGACGGCTTTGTTTGCTGCTTCAAGTGTGTCTGATAGCTTTGTTCGCTTCGTCAAATTGGATCTGATGGCTTTTTTATGGCTCTTGCGGCGTGTAGATGACGTCACGACAGCTGCATGAAGGTTGCACTTTTCTTAGTTCAGCGTCAAGGTCTCCGATGTGGAGGATAGAACTCGCGATCTTTGGTTCCGTAAGCACGTAACGTAGCATTGGACCAAAGTGATCTCTTTGGTCTGGAGGCAGTTACTGGCTTATATAGATACCACCACCACTACAGATGCCAAGAGTGCCTGTTTGGCTTGGAAGCTCTTGGAAAAAATCAAAATTCCCAGTACGATTTTGCATCGTCAGCGCTCTCTCTCTCTGGGGAGGTAACTGTGCGTAAAAATTACGTTGTGGTGATTAGTATCCACTTTATATGATGCTGAATTCCTTTTATGAAATTCAAATTGATCTTTTTTACGAATATGTTTCAGATGTTTTCTTTTTTTCTCATTCCTTCTTCCTAAGGATATGTATTAATACTTATTTCTATTTCTTTTTTTAACACGTTTTTATAAGTTTCACTTGTATGTTACTTGTATATATAACAGATGTATTGATGGACAAGGACGAACAGTACAGCTAAATGAAGACAAGTATAAGTATTTAAGCAAATGAATATAATAACGGAGCATTTAAAAGAGTGCAGAACACACTATTTATAAACAAGCCTTACAAAGTTACAGAAATGGTTCTCTAGAGCAGTTTTACTTGCAGGAACGCAGACAAAGTATCTCTCTCTTATCGCAGTCAACGCCCAAAAAGATGCTGATCTCAATTGAACTCTATTCTTAAATCTACTGACCTTTGTTTCAAAAGTGTTATATATATTCTCCCGCTAAGTTTTAAAGGTATCTATCCTGGAGTTTTCTTGTTGATTCTTTGGCAATATCGTTTTTTTGTTTTTTTGTTTTTTGCCAAATATGTCACTAACAGCGACAAAGTCACCAATCTGGTAACAGTGGTCACATCTACTAGATTCGAAAAACTTTTATTTTTCTGAACTTTGCCTGCAAAACCCAATTTTACCATAAGGAGAGTATTGCTGAAGGGAAGATAACTTACATAAAGTGCTTCAATTTTTACATGTTTTTACCACTTCTCGGTAATGACATGCTCCAGTTTCGAATTTCTTGAGAGATATTTTTTCATGATCTCGTGATCCATGAGATTAGTCATACTTTCAACTATTTTCTTAATACATTTTGAGAATTATGAGAACTTTTCAATTAAAAGTGATTTTCGTAATAATTAAAAACGTTGAAATAGTTTAAAACCAAATAAAAAGTGTATACGATCCAGGAAAAACTCAATGTTATGGAATGAATTCGAAAAGAGGCAAGACAAGCATTGACAGATAAATTATTCTACAAAAGTACACGCTAAGTGGGTGATAAAAAAAAGAGGAAATGCATTTCATTAGTTTTTTGAAAACATTGATAGTGATCAAGGAGTAGTTAGTAAATAGACTAAGACAGTGAAAAACGCCACTCTCGACAAATTCTTGTTTAATTTTGTTAAAACAAGAAATCATTGAGTAATATTGTCTGAACCAGTCCTACAGACCCAAGCAGTACATTTTAATAAAGCTTTGAGTGGTTCAAGGATTTTAGAAAAAAGAAAAGTACAGAAAATTAATATCATTATTGCTTAGATTATCATTCAATTTATATTAGTATTTTAAATCGTGATTTACTTAACCCAGTGCTTCTCAAACTTTCAATACTTGCGACCCAAATTTCTATCATAATTTATATCGCACCCACCCTCCATACAATAATACATACAATATCAATGTTTTGAATTCAATAATAATGTATTTGAAGTAAGTTTATAATTTGTTTTTAATTTTAAACCGTTCAAATTATCAAGGTATTAAATTTTATTTATGAAAAGCTTATAGAAGTCAATAGTAATTACTAATATTATTCTTAATTTAAAATTGATAAATTAATTATCAAATACATTGTGCAGTACTGATGCATTTATATAAGTATATTATATCAGTGTAAATGTGAATTTTACTTTTATTATGTCTGAAAGTATTTTGTTTTGCTACATTTAACTAAATTTGTAATTTATTTAAATCTTTTATATTCGATATGCTCGCTCCCCCCTTTTAAGGTTATCATGCTTCTCTAGGGGGCGCGCCCCACAGTTTGAGAAACAGTCACTTAAACCATGGTTTAGTAACTCTGAATCCGTCTACTCGAATGTACTTTCAAAATAGTATTATTTACTAAAATCTAATAACATTTTAATTTTTTTTTCCTCTTGTTATATTTTTAGAAATAAAAAAAACCCGTTATTTTCTGCTATAAAAAACTTCAAAAAGTATTGTGTATAAAATTACGTACCTAATATATTTCAGAAAATTAATAAATAACCAATTACTCACACTCTTAAACTTCCTAAATTTCTAGCACGATATTAAAAAAAATATTTTTGAATAATTCCAGGTTGAGAAATAAGCGTCATTTGTTTCAAACAAATTATTAATTAACTCTTTAAGGTCTAAATTTAAGTTATTAAGAATTGTACTAAGATTGACTGGCTACAAATTCCGGAATTTGTTAAAAATGCCCAATTTTGTGTGAATAGTACCAAGGAAGAACTTGTTTTATCAGAATTAAGAATGATCAACAAAAAAGATTATTTCGGGCAATCATCATATAAGAGAATGTATTATATATTTCATAGCCTAACTTCACAGCAGACCTTTTAATACATTAATAGTTCACTAGACGGATATAGAATATTGATTGTCAGCGTAGGAGGTATCGCCCACCATTGTTTGATGAAGGCTTTTATAGAAAAGGCAGTGAAATGATGAAATTGCAAATGATATTTCGGTAAACTATTACTTCTTCACGTCTAGGCTAAAAAGGCATAAAAATAGTACTGAAAATATTTCAAATATATGGCTTAATAGGTTTCGCACAAACCAATTGGAGTTATTCGAGTATACGTCTTACAATCTTCGGACATGTCTAATGATTCATTAACCCCTTAACTGCCGATTAAAATTACGCGATTCCTCCCTAAAGCTACCGTATTTTTCACAAGCGCTCGTATGCAGTATATTGGGGAAGGAAAGAAAAGACATAAATAAGTAAGTTTTTCTCTAAAATAAGTAAATCCTTCCCAAAAACTGCCAAGGTCAGTTTTTAGCTTAATAGATAGCAGTGCAAATAAAATAATCGTATTTCGGAATGACGTATATACACGTCCGGGGCACTCAGCGCACCGGTTGAACAAGATGTATATATACGCTGGTGGCAGTTAAGGAATTAAAAAATCAGTTCATTTCAATATATCGGTAAATGCAATAATGCATCACTGATTTTATATATATATATATATATATATATATATATATATATATAATATGCGTTAAAAACTTCAAACTAATCAAAAGAGGAATACATTTGTAATGCAAGTGTAAGGCATTAAAAAGTTTTTGTCACACATATTTAGCAGGGCTAACAATAAGTATGCGAAGTTATTTTCCATTCCATTTCAGCAAAAATCAATATTTATGCGGAAATTCGATTTAAATAAGACTGTAATTTTCAAAATTAGAACACAATAGTATGACCCCATAACATTTATGTGAATAGAAAAAATTTAATTAGGCATTTTATTTCAGTACGATCATCTCCTTTGTATGACTTAGTGTGGAAAAAGATAAATCCCTAACCTTGTGTGAAAACTTATTATAATTTAATTCTTAAGGTATCCGACTACGTTCGGAATCGTGATTTTGCAAAAGCGTATGAATGGATAATATTCATGATATTTAGTATCACTTAGATTAGAAAATGTATATAAAATTGTTTTAAGAACAGTATAACAATAAAAAAATTATTTAAGTTCAATATTTTGACAAAAAATGAACATAGAATGATCAGTTTTCAAAATATTCTCCTTTTGTGAAAAATGCTTCTATTTTAATAATATTTTGCCTGTATATAGCTTAGACCTCTGTACAGAGGCTCAACTAGAAGTTTTGGAATATATAACTTAGAAGTGGGTTTATCCATGTTTAACGACAACAGAGGGGAGAAATTTTGAGAAAAAAACGCCGATAATTATTTCATTTGGTTGTAACTCTGAAAATAATGCGAATTGTTCTAAAATCATAGTTGAGCCTCTGTACTGAAGTCTGAGCTATATACAGGCAAAATTATAATAATAGAGGCATTTTTCACAAAAGAATATTTTGAAAACAGGTTATTCTAAGTTCATTTTTTGCCAAAATATTGTACTTGAGTAATTTTTTTTTTTTTTTACTGTCAAAATATTTTTAAAACAATTTGCTACATGTATTCTAATCTAAGTGATACTAAATATTATGAAAATTATCCCTTTATGCGCTTTTTTAAAAAAACGTAGTAGGATACCTTAAAACAGTTGATTGAAAGACTGCCATAAAAAACTGCCAAAGAAATGGAAAGGGAAATTTATTGTTAAAATTAAAGTATTCTTAAGTTTTTACTTTTATTTCTACGTCAGTGGTTCTAAAACTTTCGATTGCCGACGACCCCCTTCCCCCACTTTTATATACCTGTCTGACATCACAGACCTTCAAAATTTTGATTATCCCTCTCTGATTCCTAGCACATGGTCGAGGGATTTAAAGGTTCCTTAATAGTCCTGAGACTACCTCTGCTATTTATACCAACCTTTTTAACACTTCTTTTTTTCCCTTTAAGAAAAAGTTAACACCTAATTATACATGTATATAACAAAATACTAGTTTTAAATAAATAAATTATGTAGGTGCAAATAAAGAAAAAATACAGGCTCAATTCAATCAGGAAATACAGATGTACGCAATCGTTATCGTGCTGGCGTGCAATGTGAATTCAGTTCTTAAGGTATCCGAATACGTTCGAAACCGTGATTTTAAAAAAGCGCATAAATGGATAATTGTCATGATATTTAGTGTCACTTAGATTAGAATACATGTATAAAATTGTTTTACGGACATTTTGACAAAAAAAATTATTTAAATACAATACTTTGGCTAAAAATTAACTTAGAATAATATTTTTTCAAAATGTTCTCCTTTTATGTAAAATGCTTCTATTATAATATTATTTTACCTGTATATAGCTCAGACTTCTGTAAGGAGGCTCAACTATGAGTTTTGAAAAATTCACATTATTTTCAGAGTTACAACCATTTGAAATAATTATAGGCGTTTTTTTTCTTCAAATTGCTCCCCTCTGTTGTCGTAAAACATGTATAAACCCACTTCTAAGTTATATATGAATGCTTAACTTGCCAAATCGATTAACTCCGTTTTTGGAATTTTATTAAATTTTAATATCAAAGCACTTCATTAGTTCCAAACTGTACATATTCAAAACAAATTTCTCTAATAATAAGTATTAACACTACTAAATGACAAAATTGTTTTAGTCATTGAATAATAGGTAATTTATGTCAGAAGCCAATGTGATTAACTCCATACTATAATGTATTTATATCATAATACAAATCTATTTAACCAGCTACACTATTTTTCCTCTCCTACGGAGACATCTGTAAGTTGTTCGTTCAATTTCATTATTCCCTTTAAACAAAACAGCTGTTATCGCTCACACGAACTAAGTACGAAAAAAATAAAATATAAATTAGTTGTATTCAAACTGCCACAAGTGAAGATACTTATAACTTTCAATTTTACTGTGAATTCTTTTAAAAAAAAAAACCGTTATAACATTAAGATGGAAGATGTTAATAAGAATTATTTGAGTAAGGAAAATAAGGAATCGGACTGTTTTAAGTTTATTGAAATTGCTTCAAAGTACAGGAATACAAGTTGAATCAATTGAAGTGAAATTTCTGGAAAGTGGACACAGTTACTTGCCTAATGATTCACAATTTGCTATCATCTTATCTCTAGCATAAAAAAGTTCGGAATATTTTTTCGCTAGATTACTGGTATAATATAATAAAAACCTGTAAAAAGAAAGCACCGTTTCATATGGTTCAAATGATCCATCAGGACTTCTCTACAAGTAATTTAGAAAATTCTATTAATAATAGAAAGGTATCAGTTACAGGGATGCCAGTAAATTGGCTCAAAATGCACCGGATAAAATTAGAAAAGTCGAAACCCCATCTGATACAATTTAAGTATGACTTTAATGACGATACCGAATTTAGTGCCATAGATATACGAAAAAGTGTAGCAGGTAGACCACTATGTCTGAAAAATATGATCCAGCCTTTGTTGCATCCAACCGGTAGAACAGTGACAAGAGAAAAGAGGAAAGATATGATGGACTCTCTCTTGTTGAAATTTATTCCTCCTATTAAACAAGAGTATTATAAAACTTTATGGACAAATCGACAGAATGGGAACTCAAATACAGCTAACGAAGATGCCATCATTTATAATGATGATAACGCAATTTAATCAAAGTAATAATACTCGTAATATTATGTACGAGTAACAGAACAGTTATTATTCATTTGTGCTAAACGTTTTAATAAAACATATGTTCATATAATGACATTTTTCCGTAATAAAAGAATAATTCATAGACTGAATTTGAATTAATAATTTACTTTCACTTGCCAAATCGATTAACTCCACCAATCACGAAAAAATTGTAGTAATAATAACAATTACTCCAAGTATATTCTATCTTATACTTTCTATATGTCGTCAAATCAAATACGCATTTGTAATAATACAGTCTACATCGTATTTTCAAATTTTTAATTTGAAAAGAATTTTAAAAAACAACATATAATATTTTATTATTTTTCTCAACTTCTTGTTTTATGGAGTTAATCGATTTGGCAATTGAAGCATCCATATTTAAAAAATTCTAGTTGAGCCTCTGTACAGAGGTCTGAGCTATATGCAGGCAAAATGTTATTGTAATAAAAGCATTTTTCACAAAAAGAGAACATTTTGAAAAAAAAATTATTCTAAGTTATTTTTTTGCCGAAATATTGTATTTAAATAATATTTTTTTGTCAAAATGGTCTTAAAACAATTGTATACATGTATTCTGATCTAAGTGACACGAAATATCATGAAAATTATCCATTTAGGCGCTTTTGCAAAATCACGGTTCCGAACGTATTCGGATACCTTAATCTTTGCTTATGTGTTTCTACTAGTATATATTTTTTTGAAAATATTATGTTTCAGTAATGGATATGTAGTTGTGCAAACAATAAAATAACTGAATTAATAGTCTTGATCGAAATACATGTTCCAGTGAATATTTTTATTGGGGAGACAATAGTCTAGAATGGCACATCTTTCAATTTTTCCACGAGGTTTTTCAGAGATTGTTAAAGAGGGAAATCATAACTTAAGATGTGAGACCTTCAAGGAACCCCAGGTGTCTGTGCACCACAGTTTAACAGCCGCTGTTCTAGATGATATTCAAATCTACACCATAGAAACACTCCCCTGAATCACATTTGTGAACGGGAAACATCCAGAAAACTTATTTACATATCCTGTAGATGTGTAAATGATAATTTACAGATCTACATTATATTATATCAAGGATGTCAAACTTACAGCCAATGGGCCGCATACAGCACTCGATGAACATTTTTGCGGCCCGGCTAATATATTGGCACTCAGTAATATATATAAAACGTAAAATGTTTTCCCAAAATAGGAAAGATAGTGGCAGAGAAAAGATGTGAAGTGTCAGGACATAAACATCAAGTTTTTCTTGTTCTTTTATATATGCTTATTATAATGTATTATTCGAAATAAATCCACGTTTCCGTAAATATTGACTTTTTTTTTTTTTTTTTTTTGCAGCCCAAACTTAAATTTCTTTATTTGGCCCAAGAGTTAGCTTTCAATATAACACCCTTGTATTGTATAATACAGTTTATATGCTATAATGTATATAAAATATATAATCCGTATCACACACAACGTCAAATATGCCATACATGCCAAATTTAATTCTACTATCGTGTTTTAATGCAATCAGAATTATTTTAAGATCTTCTATATAATTCATATCAAGCATAGAGTTTTTTTTTATATAACAAAACGTAAGAAGCTTGATCAAGAGTTTTTGATGTGTAACATCTTTCCTCTCGGTTGCTGAATATTTGTTGGGAGTGATTTCGTGAAAAAGGACGGATGTGTGTAACAGGATGTGACGTAAGCGCGTGCTACTTGATTTGACCAATGAGAGTGCGTGGCTGTGTTGTTTCGCTACCCTCGCATGGGGGTCCAACTCTAGTAGCCATCAAGCACTCGAGCGCTTGACTCTAAATCCGTTAGTCATGATATTGGGGGACATAAGTGCGGCAGAATGCTTATTTGAAAATGGACAAACAGTGATTTCGGTGGTCGTATACATTTCTTCGAATCAAACGGTTAAAAAAAATTAAAGATTTCCTGCATTTTGTACTTTTACCATATAACGAAAGTGGTTCTGCTCTTTTAAAAAAATTATCACTCGCTCCCCTGATTAATTGAGTAGTGATTTTAACTTTAACTTCAGTTTGTCAAAAGCTGAGCCGCTCATAGCTTTTATGAATGATGAACTCAAGCTCGAAATGAGCACAAATTAGAATGTTTCGACTGCTAACTGTGGTACTGTTATTGGCGCTGTTTTTCAACGGTTTTTAAATACTTTGAAATTGACCTCAGGACCGCAAGTAAAATGCTATCAATTAGACAGTTCATTAAAAGAATTGCAATAAACTTCTTTCAAAATATTGATAATTCTAGTAATCTCTCGATCTTCGATATTGAAAAATGTATCCCTGATCCAAATTTCAACAGACCTAGAAATATTCTCTCAGACATCCTCTTCATGTAATTATTTTTGTCCTCTCAAATCTCGCTTCCTCCATCTTATTTTACCTCTCCGCAAGTCCCCCGTGGTCTAGTGGTCAGAGTCATTCGATCCCCAGATTCTTCCATTTTTCAATTTTAACTTTTTACTTTTTTATTTTCCTCGGAAAATTATTCCGACTGATCTCTTTTTATTTAAATGTTCCTGTACTATTTTTAATCTTAGTATATTTTTAATAGCTTTTAAAACAGCTGTTTTTTGTTTTATTTTCAACTACTTTTTCATTATCCTAGCTGCATTCCCATTGGTCGGTTTAGCCCTACCCACCCAAGATCGAAATTTTAACTTTATTTTCGGTGCTTTGTGCCGACACTTTGAAGCTTCTTTTCTCAATTTTAATGAGCATTTTAATATTTTAAATTTTTATTTTCCCAAAATCGCCAGTATTTTTATTTTATTTTTAAAACATTTAAACTTAACAAAGGGTAAAAGTCAATCATGTACAATCACTCAAATACCTACTGATATGAGGTTGTATCTCGAAAGAGCTATGTACTCAGGTCATCCACCCAACGATGAAATACTTTGAAATCACAAGTATATGTGTCATATTTTGGTTATCATAAGTCTATTGTCTCCGCTCTTCCCCAAATTGAACAAGAATAATTATTTTTGATAAATTGTTGCATTACTCCTTTTGTTAATTAAATACAATTTTCATTAAATATATAATTATTCGATACAAAATTATTTCCAATCGTACCCCATTTTTTCATATTTTTTTCAGGAAAAAAGTTAATATTGCGTATTTACCACGATAACATGTCAGATGTTACACATCATATGTGACTACTGTAAGACTCGTTTCTCTTTATATCTTAATTTGTATTCTTCATCCACCAGGTAAGATAATTTATCATTATTTAACTCTTAATAGCAAATGTTCGATAATGCATTTTTTTAAAAGTTTCCAACTGTATCGCACACATGCGTGAGTAAATAGAAGCTTAAGTTATAAATCTGTGAATACGAAAATATTTTTATGCTGAAATAATATTTTTCTTTAGCATATAGCAATCACTCTTTGAGATCCCTTGCATAAGATTTTGCAGTGCAACTATTGTACTATGTTAATCATGTGAGTAATTGTTTTCTTATGTGCATTTGGTCCAAAAATATAACTTTGATTTCTACTCTTTTCCTTAAGTTTCGTAAAAATATCTAGTTTTATTTTTCTGGAAATATACCAGTGGCATCGAATTTTTATTAAAAATATTGACTCTACCAAACTGTGAATAAGTAGTTGCTTTAAAATTATTCTTCTATTTTTGTACTTTACGCAGATTTCGAGATCTTGTTCTCAAATATCTTTTTATAATATTATTTTTCCTTAGATTTCTTAAACTAAATTAACGATGAAAGTATTTTGTTTGATTTGCTTAGTTGTGTTTTAAATTTTATATTGTGTCCTTGTCACATATCGTCGGCCTAGTTATCAGAATGCGTAACTCCTTCTGAGGTGCAAATTTGATATAGCAGTGCTACGCGCCAAGTTGTTTATGTTCCCCAAAATGGGCGATAGTATTACAATACGGTTACCTTGGTATTTTTATCGTATAGTGATGTGGTTGTCATGGGGATAACGTATGTGCTTAGCGCCAAACAGCGTTTGGAGTTACACCTATATCAAATTTAGTTCCTTTGTGAAGTTACGTATTCTGATAATTAGCCCGACGATGTATACTTTTAAGGATAATAATAAAAATTTTCAATCCTTAATCATTTCTTTGTGAATAATTAATCTTCCCCTTGCTTTTATCCTTCGAACAACAAAATGAAATGAAAAAAATTCGCATAGACTTAAGGTTCTTTTTATCCAGAAATATTACGTCCATTTCTATAGGTTTTGAGTGTAATTTTTCAAATGGTATTGTGGATAGTTTAGTAGTCTCAAGCCACAAAAGTATTTCCAGATTTATACAAAGCAATCTTAGGAATAGGTTTATTCCAGGAAGAAATGATAGTAATACATTCAGGGAGAAAATATGTGGTAAATCTCATGATGTACATAAAATGTGGTATATTTTCTCCAACCAGTTGCAATCTTATATATATCAAGAAATCTGTTTCATGCTTACTGAAACAAATCCTTTAATATAGCGCAAAAGTATTCAGATTCAATTGATTTCTTCCAAGCAATATCGATTTATCAATCTCTTTGTTATTCGTGAACGAT
>BMAV01022354.1:72174-100040 GCA_019973955.1 Trichonephila inaurata madagascariensis
CTTTTCCAACCAAAACCCAAGAAGTGAAACGTGAAGCTAAAATGCAAATTAGATAGCTTTTAAATAACAGAAGTTTCAGTAAGTGAAATGGCAATTTAGGGAATGTTGCGTGAAAGATTGATAAAATTGTGAAAGGACGGCCAACGGAGGTTATTCCGAAGATAAAGCCATTAGATCAAGATGCATACCATTGCACTCGCGTAAAGACGCCACTTCCTAGTATCGGAGCTACGATTGGATTAAGGTAGGATTGACTATTTAACCCTCCAAGCGGTCTGCACGTAAAATGCCGCCATTCCAGAGATGCCTTTTCTGCCTTCAAGCAAGCTTGCCAAAAGAGGCCGAGCCACATTCTTAAAAATAAGGCTCAACCACTTTTGAGAACCCCACCTGAAAGCAAAAAAATATGTGCGGTGCATTTTTGAAGCATCTCCAGAATGGCAAGACTTTAAGTACAGACCTCTTAGAGGGTTAATATTAGGATGTGTTATTATTGGAATTGAGATTATGCGGGTTAGATATTGACAGTGGTCCGAGTAAGGTTAGTTCGGTATTACTTGTATTGTGTGTTTGCTCATCGTAGATTCTTACATATATAATCGTTATCTAATCTGTTAAAGGTTTACGTTCTAGTTCTTAATAAAGTCATATTAAGAGCATGGCTACTTCTCATTCTTTACTTGACCCTACACCTCTAGCTCACGCTGATAATCTAAGATAAGGTCACCCGGGGGGGGGGGGTTCCCATGGGCTGACCAAAGCACCTCCTGAGATCCATATCCGTGTATTCCTCAATCGTTTAGTCCAGCAATAATCAAACTGTGGCTCACCAAGCCTTTTTAAGGGGTCCGGTCATGATTAATTGTTCTGATAAATTCACTAATTTAAGAACAATGTATTAAAAATTCTGTGAAAAATCTTTTGTTAAGAAATCAACTATATCAATTGTATTTTTTGAAGAAAATACATTGTTTAAATACGATTGGAAGTTTGACTGTTTTGTAATGAAAAACAAACATGAATCAATAATTGTTTGATTTGTCACGAAAGTGCTGCATTTAAAAAATACGAAGAAACAGGAATCATTTGACGACACTTTTCCTCGAAGATCTCTTTCAAGAGGCGATAAATAGGCTTTCTTGAATAATCTTTGCAACAGCAACAAAGTGTTTTATCAGTGGTAATATCACAGCGGTGACAAAGACATCCCATGAAGCTTGTTACATTATTGGTAATCATATGAAACCGTTTACTGATGCAGAAACTGTGAAGACGTGTTTCTTAAATTCTTTAAATATTTAGTGTAAGTGACAAAAAATATATACGTATAAAAAATAATTTAAAAAAAGGAAAAGAAAAAAGTGATAATATTTTGATCAATTTTCCACATTTTTAATTTTTAAAGTTACTTCGATCTTAAAGCCTTTCTCCCTACCCCATCCCCATTTATCCTCATGTTGCGGCCCGCGTGAGGTAACGCAGGCCGCGTATGCGGCCTGCGTGAAATAGCTGGCATATGTATGCGGCCCAGCAGAAAAAAGGTTGAGTACCCCTGGTTTAGTCTGACATTGTTACCAAATGCAGCGTAACACACCCACGCTTTATTCCCCGCCCATTTATTACAACTTGCTCTGTCCACTTCTATTCTCTCAAACGAGTGGGAAATTTGCATACGTGCAGATTTCTTCAACCCTAACACGGTGATGGAAACCCCACATTCCAACGACTGCAATAATCACGATTTTCACCGACTAAACGTAGCTTGCGATTCTATTTTCTATGGCAATTCAGCATTCCCATGCTACCTACTATTTATCCTCTGAATTTGTCGCTCGAATTCAGCAACACCCTGTAAAATATGGATGAAAGAAAAAATATTAAGGTCTGATATTTTCAATATACCTCTAAAAATATTATTTTTTCTTACATACCTTTGCTAATTAATGATTTCAGTCAGAATAGGAAACATTTCTAACGAATGCATGCTGGCTTCCTCCAATCAATTTTTAAAAAAATTACAATTGCAAAATAGCTTTTGTTGAATTTCTAAGGCCTTTAAAGAGTCTTTATAACTTGAACATTAACCCTTTGGATTAATTTTCGACACCATATTTTCAAAATGCAATAACGAAGCCCCTTTTATTTCTCTTAATTTGAGTATAATTTATCCTAATTGTGTATTTTCAACTACTCACTACTTAGTTGAACCCAATCAAATATAGAGGGCGCTGCCTACACATATATGTTTTATTGCGTTTGTTGTGGTACCATATTTGTACTAAAAATCATTATTATATTTATTGATTTGTCATCGATGGAATTACACTGACACCTCACACTGAATCACCAATAATTTGAACATTTTAACTATAAAATTGTAAATACAGAATATTTTTCATTAATTTTCAATTATTATATTATGATACCATAACAACGTACAATCAATGTGTGTGCATCATCCACAGCAATAACTTACTTTGTGTGTGCACTTAAATTATAATTCTTCATATTTAGAAAAACCAAGAACGTTTAACAACTGTCTATTATAAATACTATTCAAATAATTGTGTAAAAAAAATTTCTTCACACATGTTGAAAAAAAAATTCTGTGTTTTTTCTTTATGAAAATTATATTTGTATTTCTTACACTTCTATAGGCTCTAGACCAGGGGTGGCGAACCTTTATGGATCAACGTGTTATTATCACTTTGAAATGCTTAACGAGGTACAGGCGTGCCGTCAAATATTTCTGACTTGTGATTATTGGGAAAATAATAAAACTTATACTAACAACTCAAAACTATTTATTTACTACGTAAAAATAAATTTTGCTTTGTACTGTTGTAAATGTTTTAGTTATACTAGTAATTCAAATTAATATAACATTAGTGTGACTTCTGTTGTTGCAAATTAGATGTCAAATAAATTATGTTAGGATTCTAAGACAATAACAAACGAGTATGCTCTCCGCCTCCTCATGCACAACTCGCGTTTGTTAGTAATACTTCATAGTGAACTTCGTTATTTTGAATTGAAATGCAAACCTTTTTCATCAGGTGCATGCCCAAAATATTGCGTCACGTGTGTGCCATTGGTTCGCCATCCCTGCTGTAGGCTGACATGTTAAAGATTAAGACCGAAATTAAAAACACATTTTTGTATTAAAATTTGCTGCAAAATTAACATCAAAAATCCTATTTATAGTGCCTTAAGGAAAACAGTGCATTTTATAATACTAGTCATTCACGTTAGAATCAATAATTTTTTTTCTGGGAAAAATTATTTAATATTTCGCGCATGTCCTATACTTTAATGCTAAACAGGTTTTACGTATTCCAGAGAAAAAAAATGAGCATTTAGGATTTTTTTCTATTCTAAAATTATTTTATAATAAGTGGATCCCTATAAATCAAAAATAGATGTAAAAATACGCACATATTTCTGCCTAAAATTGCGTTCTAAATTTGCAACAAGATTTACAAATTTAAGTAAGGATAACCTTAAATAACATGCATTTAGTTGGAGTCATTTGTGTCTTTGGATGTATTTCGATTACCGTTCATACTATACTGTTTGAATTAATTGGGACAAGCATTTTTATTCTTTTCTGAGTTAGTATGTGATTATCAGTGATGTCTTGAATCCCCTCAAATTGGTTATATCTGCATACAGGTAATGTGACTTATCTACCTTGACTATAAATTATTCGTTTGATTTGTTTTGGTGTATTACTTATCCAGCTTTGATCCTTTCAGTGTGGCAGTTGGTTGCTATAACTTTGCGTCCCTTGTAACACGTATTACTCTTACTTGTTCTGAGATGGATATTGCTCCGAGGAAGCCTTCTAAAAAATCACTCTTCATGAACACATTTCTGTGACTATGAGAGATATAGCTACTGTAGTTGGTGGGGGCAATTCAAGTGTTTCAAGAAGTTTAAGAAAATTTCAAGATTTCAGAATATCGTCTCCAAAAAGAATAGGAAAATGTGGGCACAAACGGAAAACATTTTTAATACCTGATGAAATTCTAATAAGAAATAGGAAAGTAAGTCCAAGAAAGATAAGCAAAGACATTCGAAAGTTTTATTGGATTTTGGTGTTAAAGTGAGCCCCTCAACTATTCGGAAAAAGTTTCTGGAAGGTGGTCTTAAGGCAACAAGACCCAGGAAAAAACAACGCCCAGTTCAGAAAAAGGTGAAAACATGCTTAGCATGAGACAAAATGTACTGAACCTGTACTGTTAAAGACTGAAAGAAGGTAATTTTCAGTGTTGAAATACATTTATTCCAGCAGGGATGCTAATTAGGTGTAGTTAGACGAAGTGAAGATGAAATTCTGCAACCAGAGAGAGATCATACCCAACAGACTGTAAAACACCCTTCTAAATAAATGTTTCAAGTTTTTTCACAACAAATAACACTAGAAGCTTAGTTCCTCTTAAAGCCATGATGAATTCTGTCAAATACAAATAAATATTACGCAGTAGAATTATTGCATTCATGGTAACATTTCATGATACATTTTTCAACATGATGGCTTCTTGTTACTATTCGATCTTAGTCCAAACTTTTATGCGAGAAAATAAAATAAAAGTGGTTAAATGGCCTGGTAATTCACCAGACTTAAGTCTTATTGAGAATTTATGGCAAATTCTTAAAAATTGTTTAGCTAAGATGAGTTGCACGACAACAGTGAAAATGATAAAAAAGTGCTATACAAGTGTGATTCCACGGTGATGAAGTTAAGAGTATGTGCAGTGCACTAGTGAAGCCAATATTTCTTACATATTATGAAGGGAATATACTAGCACATATTTCGTACTAATATATATGTTTTTATGTCTACTTAAGGTATGTTATTTTTAAAAGCTAAGGTTTAGAAAAAAATCTTTTTCATTTCTTTTGTCCAAATTAATTCGAATAGTATATTATTAATTTATTCATAACATTTAGGACATCTTTTTTTTGTTTTACCGAGAAAAAATGTAAGCGAGAGCATAAGAGTAAGCCTGATATTAAACTCATATGTATGACTTTTAAGAGGATACAAACGATTCGGTTGAAAAAAATTTGATCAAAAATTCAAATAAATGTTTTTTAATCTTTTTTTTTTATAAATATCTGTAATCTCACAAAATTTGAAGGTTTTAAAATAAAAATAATCCGAGTTATGAAAACTATATAGTTAAGATTATGCTCGTTTTTATACACATCCCAATGTGATAAAGAAAGAAAACATTAAACCGATTTATCTAAGAAAGACAAATTAACTCATTTTTCTTCATTTAGAGTGCTAAGGCGTTTTTTAAACTACGCCTAATGCTTTGATTTTTTTAAGTATAGCTTTTAATGCATGTAATAAAAGTAGGTATTTATTTTTGTATCAAAACAATACTTATTTTTTTTAAAAAAAAGTTGAATTTAGGATTTAAACATTTTTTAAATAAATTTTAATAAGCATTCAGAAAAAATAACGTATTTTATGAATATGTATCATAATAGCAGAAACCCACACCAACTTCTTTTTATACATAGCTCGACGTATTTGTAATTCAAATTTCATTTGTGTACATCAGTTATGGTAGGAACAGTAGCATTTTAAATTCCCTTCAAAATTTTGTCATAAATTAAAGACTTCATAAATATAAAATTTCAAACAATTTAATACTCTTCTTTAAAAAATTAAATGGGTCCATCTTCTGTAGTATTTTGAGATAAAAAAAAAACAGTTTTATATAATCCATATACATTTATTATAAGCAAAAAAAAATTGCAAAAACCTTCAAATCAAAATATTTTTTTTTATAAATAGTACCATGTCCCTTTAAAAATTTTGTATATTTCAAACGTTTTTCTCAAAATATTTCAAATATTCTAACTTAGATGCATCTTATATCAAACAGGTATTAAGGTAAGACATTTCTTGAAATTTACGTCGAAATGCTGACAAAGACCAGGCATTCCTAAATCATAGATATTCCAAAACATTCGAAACTCGACGGCAGAAACTGGAGAAGCAATAAAAAAAGATAAACTTTTGGGACTCACAAAGTTATTATTTTAAAATATATCCGTCGTTTTAGTAAATTTACTTAAGGCGTGACATCAATCTCTATTTTACCATCTCCTATAAAATATAGATACATATATGATACGGAAAAATATCTTAAACTAAAAGCAAAGACAAGAAGTATATTGTCATGTATTAGTCACAAAATAGGGCGAACAATTTATTTTATGTATGGTTTTGCAAGCAATATTTTTCATTGTTGAAAAGTAAGATGGAAATATTTTTTCTCAAGGTTTTTTTTTTTCTAGATAAACTTGTTTTGCTTATATCGTCACTAACTTCTGTTTTAATAATACGTACAAATGTTTTGTGGTAGGAATTTACGAATATTATGTAATGTTCATAATTAAAAAAGAAATAAGAAAATGAGTGAAAATATTAATCTTAAAAATACACTTTTGTATAAACTTAAAACTAAAGGTTATATGAAGTTGTAAATTATTTATTCTGTAAAGACTGGAATGTTTTTTTTAAACTATTTTAACAGAAATTATTGAGGAAATCAATGAATTACACAATAATTAAATGAAACGAAATTCTTACAAAATGAAAAATATTCATAATATAGATTTTATTAGATGATGTGAAAAAATGTGTTAATCCATGTTATGTCATCTAATATTTGTCAATTTAAGTTTAAATATTTCAGAAGAAGAGCCTGAAAAAATGAAGTAACGTATAATAAATTTCTATTAAATATAACTAAAAAAATATTTTCCAAACTTAGAGGTATTTTTTATAATCTTTATATATAATAAAAGTGTTGGCCCAGTGATCGAGTGGTAGCGTAGGTTCTATTCACGGGCTGTGCAAGGTCGACTCAGGCTCTCATCCCTACTGCAGTGTGTCGATAAATGAGTAACAAGCTTGCTCGGAAACTTAAGGGCTCACAAGACACTTAAATTACAAATTTTTCAATTTTTGGAATAAAAATGTGTTAAAACCTCAATATTTCTGAGTATTTTGGTACCAAAATTGTGTTGATACTGTGAAAACTTTCGAAGTTATTGAAAACTAAGTAGTGAAATTTAAACGAAAAACACCTTTTGTCTTTCTTATTTTTTACTTCATTTTTCGCAAAACAAAGAATATTATCTTCCGCATAGGATTTCTCTGAAACTTTTTATGATATAAATTTGGAATTTTGTACACGTGTTCAAAATAAAGCTGTTCATAACATAAATGAATTTTCAAAAAAAAATTAATATAATTTTTTTTATTTAAATTTTAATTTATTTATCTCTTAAAATTTTAAACTTTTCGTTAGAATTGTATTTAAAAAATGTTTTTGTTTCCTCTAAATTTCTCAAAAGTTAGTATAACTTCAAAAGTGAACGTTTTTATATTAAGTAAAATTAATATTGTAAATTTTGATCAATTTTGTACTTCAGAATCCTGCTCGGTGTAAGATATTAATTTTCATATTTTTGATAAAATTGTCCAATTTTTATTTCTTTATATTTTTTTTAACTTTTTCTCAAATTCTCTGAAAATTTGAGAAATATTGTAAATATGTAGGATTCTCATGTGGTAAAATTTTAAATTATTGCTTTCTTTTATTGCTAAGTTACATTGGTTTGAAGAAGGATGTTTTTTTTCGACTGCATGTGGATATTTGTTAAGCATCTTGTGAGACCCTCGCTTCAGCCTGACCTCCTAATAGGCTTATGCACTCAACGCACAATGGTCATCTATATTGGTACGGGCACAGCAGGCCCTCTTCCTCATGGGCTGTTGCGCCACTGAGTTCAAGTTTGAGTTAATAAAAATATCAAGCCAGAATGGTAGAAAAATTATTTTGAAACCTTCAAATATTTCAAAAAATTAATTTTAAGTTACAAACACACCATTAATTTTATTAAAGTATTTTTAAAAAAACAGAATCGGAAAAAATGCAAAATGATTTTTTTCCCCTTTAAAATAGCATTACTTCAGCTCTTAGACTGAAACGTATCAGTTAATTGACTACATAAACATAAAAAAGATGAAAACTATTTTTCTTAGGCATTGATTTCTAATGGACATCATGTCGCCATTGTAGCCTAATGGTCAAGGCGGTGGACTCGTGGCTGGCGTTTCACAAGTTCGAGTATAGTGCCGCCGAAGTCCAACCGTGTAGAGAAGACCTCTGCAAGTTAAATCAGTTGAGGTTCAATTATCCTCCTGTTGGAGCGTCAGAATTATATTCTATAGCAATCGGATTCCACCTACATGGTGCCTCACTAAAAAGTGATACGAGCTCCCGATGAATGTACTAGGTCTGAAAGTCTACGTCTATGTGTATGACTTTACTCATATTGCAATGTCGTATATATTAAGATATCCGACTACGTTTGGAACCGTGATTTTAAAAAAGTGCATAAATGGCTAATTTTCATGATATTTAGTGTCACTTAGATTAGAATACATGTATAAAATTGCTTTAAGGACATTGTGACAAAAAAAATTATTTAAATACAATACTTCTGCAAAACAATTAACTTAGAATAACCTTTTTCAAAATGTTCTCATTTTGTGAAAAATGCTTCTATTATACAATAATAGTTTGCCCGTAAAGCTCAGACCTCTGTACAGAGGATCAACTACGATTGATGAAAAATTCACATTATTCTAAGAGTTACAACCAAATGAAATAATTATCGGCGATTTTTTCTTAAAATTTCTCCCCTCTGATGTCGTAAAACATGAATAAACCCACTTCTACGTTATATATTTCAAAAATTCTAGTTGAGCCTCTGTACAGAGGTCTGAGCTATATACAAGCAAAATATTATTATAATAGAAGCATTTTCTCAAAAGGAGAATATTTTGAAAATGGGTCATTCTATGTTCATTTTTTGTCAAAATATTGTACATAAATAATTTTTTATTGTAATACTATTCTTAAAAAAATTCTATATTTATTTTCTAATCTAAGTGACACTAAATATCATAAATATTATCCATTTACACGATTTTGCAAAATCACAGTTCCGAACGTATTTGGATACCTTAAAGTTTAAAAAGTTCTTGTTTTTGAACATACCGTTTTCTTATATAACCCGCAGATTGTTTTGATGTGTGAAAGTGATCGAAAAAGCATACGCTAAAAAATTTCGATTCTCTGTTTTGGTTAGGATAATCTACATATATGTTTCAAATCTAAATTTTAAAAGTAATAATTTTGGAAACCTCATTATTTAGCTAGTTCTGGTCCTATATCTTTTAAAGAAATTCTTGATAGTTTAATAAAAATTAAATATATATATATATATATATATATATATATATATATATATATATACCTTTAATTATCAAGTGGTTTAAGTTACTGTGTATCTAAAATTTTTTTGATGAATAACGTATTCAGTATTTGTAGAAGACAGTTGCGTCATTAATAATATTGATAAAGAATTATACACAGTTAACTTAAAAAGAAAATTCAGCCAGCTGCTAATTTTTGGAGAAGTTAAGATATAATATGAATATAATGAAACTTTTCTTAAGAATAAAAAAAGGTAAAATATGAGCTTTACAGCTTGAATAAAATTATTTTTACGACATTTAAAGTAATTTAGTAATTTATGCGCTCTAGTTTGCAGTTCAAAGCAAATACTTATTCTGGACGTATCTGGTTTCATTTTCTCTTTATGATCTGAAATTTAATGGCTCCAGAAAAAGAAGTCGTAATTGAAAAAAGATTTAAGAGTGCGTCTTCTTTTTTCTGAAACAAATAGATTCTTTTCTGCATTAAAATAAATCATTTTTATGAGAGCAGATTAATTTTAAAGGAGAACTTACAGATTTTTTTTTCAGGCTCATTAATTTTATTTTCCAACATTTTAAATATTTTAGCCATTGCCGCAAATAAAGAAGTAACATTTACATATAAAATTAACAAAAACAAATGACCATATTTTGAAGGATTCTAAAATGTTTTGGGAAAAGGTATAAAAAATGAAACATAGAATAAGTAAAATCCAATGCAACGATTCTGCTTAAAAACGAATAAATGATTTAGCTTTTATCTTCTCTTATATGTTTAAATACCCTTTATTTCATCAGCTTTCAAAATTCACAGAACATACATCACTATTGAAATTGATATTCTCTTCTGAAAGAGAGAAAAAGCTGCCTTGATTGTATAATGATAGTTGGGTATAGCAATAACAAACAAGTGACTCTTAAATCTATCCGACTACGTTCGGGGCCGTGATTTTGCAAAAGCGTATAAATGATTATTTGTATGATATTTAGTGTCACTTAGATTAGAAAATGTACATAAAATTGTTTTAAGAATTGTATTACAATAAAAAATTATTTAAGTACAATATTTTGACAAAAAATGAACATAGTATGTCCCATTTTCAAAATATTCTTCTTTTGTGAAAAATGCTTCTATTATAATAATATTTTTGCCTGTATATAGCTCAGACCTCTGTACAGAAGCTCAACTAGAATTTTTCAAATATATAACTTAGAAATATGTTTATCCATGTTTTACGACAACAGAGGGAAGAAATTTTACGAAAAAAACGCCGATAATTATTTCAAATGGTTGTAACTAAAAATAATGTGAATTTTTCAAAAATCATAGCTGAGCCTCTGTACAGAGATCTGAGCTATATACAGGCAAAATATTATTGTAATAGAAGCAATTTTGACAAAAGGAGAACACTTTGAAAAAAGATTTTATTCTAAGTTAATTTTTTGCCAAAATATTGCATTCAAATAATTTTTTTTGTCAAAGTGTCCTTAAAATAATTTTATACATGTATTCTAATCTAAGTGACACTAAATATCATGAAAATTATCCATTTATGCGCTTTCGCAAAATCACGGTTCCGAACGTAGTCGGATACCTTAATGAAGCAAATAATTTATTTAAGCTTCAAAATCACAATTTGGAATTTAATCTATAAAACTAATAATTTAAAGTGTTTACGGGATGTATATTTCAAGATATATATACAAAAATTAATGAAATGTAACGAATTATCATTATTTGACGTAAATTAAGTTTTTCAACATCATCGTTGTCTCAATAGTGACAAATATGCCCTGCTTATCTAATTCTACTTACCGTAAAATCAGGCGTATAACGCATACTCCTTTTTTACGAAGAAGCCTTAAAAGGACGTACGCAATGATCTTATGTTTTGAAGTCATTTATTAGAGGTATTATCCCAGGATTTTGAAAAAATAATGTACTTCTACACAACTACAAACCTTTGAGTTCATAAGATATCTTATTTCTTTTAAATAAACAGTATTTCGACCTATGTAGATGTTGAATTATTTTTGAAGTGTAAACTTCTTTATATAGCTGCGTTGGGCACTTTTTGGTAGGGAAAAATCTTATAAGTATAGTGCTGTGTATATCTTATAAGTGAAATTGAATGAATTTGGTGAAAGGTTCAATGTGTATATATTGTGCATTGTTGAAATAGTGTTTTTGTTTGATTTTTATTAGAATCGTTTAAGTGAAGAATCATTGTGCAGAACAATTGTGAGTACTAAATAAATATACTAGTATTTTTAAGATAAAAAATAAATAACAGAAAATTATTTTAAGTACTCGTATTTATTTTGGTGTTTGAAAACTTGATTGATACAAAAGAAGGTTCTGAAATACACGAAAAAAGATTTGGTGAAAAATATGATAATGTACCGATGGTTTTAAATGGAGACTTTAATATTAACTTTGCATATGATAAAAATGTACCACTAATTGAATTTCTAAATGAAACACTATATTGAAATATGTCCAATGATCGAAAATTCAGTACTTCAGAATAAAACTACGATCGATGCGGTTTTTTAAAATACTTAGAAAATTTAAATCCATTTTCCTTTTTTTACTTTAGTTCCCAAAACCTATATCTTTTTAGAACACAATGAAATAATTGAAAAAAAAGTCTAATCATTGTTGGAATTAATAGACAATGACAAACAATTAAAATAATTTAAAATTAAGTACACTGAAATTTAAGTGAATAAAAAAGACCTCCATAAAAAATAGATTGTATAAATTTTATATTTCAATTGAATTGTATTTATTTTTTCCCAAAGATTTTGTACACCCCGAAATATTTTGAATAATAAAACCACATAAACATGCATATAATTGTTGCTCGGCTGTCAATAGTTGTGAAAACCCGATAAATGTTGTTTAAATTTTTAAATTTAAACAATGGCATTTCAAATTTTGATCAAAAAGTTCTGGTTTCCCTTTATCAAAACGTCCGTTAAAAATTTTTTTTTATATATATAAAATCACTCTTTTTTATAAAAGTTCTTTTATATATAAAAAATTTATAATAAAATTATTTTAAAAAATAAATTTTTTATATATATTTTATATATATATAATTATATATATTATATAATTATATAAATATATAAATAAAATAAATATATATATAAATAATATATTTTTAAAAAATTTTAATATTTTTAATATAATAATATTATAATTTTTTTAATTTATATATTTAAAAAAAAAATTAAAAAATTTTTTAAAAAAAATAATAATATAAAAAAAAATTATAAAAATAAATAATTAAAATTTAATTTATTATTTTTATATCAAATTTTTTTCGGTGTTTTGCCCCCCCGTCAATTTCGAACTTCTTTAAAAAAAGTGGGTTTTATAGCAGGTTTTTTACTTATTTGATAAATTTTTTATTGCATCAATGATTTTTTGTAAAATTCAGCACTTGTGTGTGTTCTTCTATAAAAATCGCCCTCTTTAATTCCATTCAAAGTAGCCTCTTCTTTCTTTGAGAAGGCTTTCAATCTCAGATGTATAAGACATTACTGGACATATAATAGTTTCCTATAGTTGTAATTTTATATCTTTCTTTATGTGTAGGATAATCTAAAGACATACTATTTATACATCTATTTGTTGACAGTATATTCGCTTTTTAACTTCAAGACGAATGCAGTAAATATCCTGAAATTCCGCGAAAGATGGGGCTGAGTGATAATCGCCTAAGTCAGGTTATGATTCGCATATACATACATATAAATTATTTTTATTTGGAGCCGGATACAAAAGAAAATATTAATTTAGCAAAAAAATATTTTATCAAATCTTAGATGACACCTATACAAAATCGAAAATAAAAGTTATTTTAATGTAAAAGGTTTCATTAAACCTAACAAGGTAGTCTGCCGGCTCAAAGATTTTTTTTCTCCCGCAAAATGTGTTCATAGTATGCTAAGAGTTTTTTTTTATTTTTTGTTTTGTTGAGAAAAAATGCGCTGTTCGTTGAAGTCTATCTTTTTCAACTTTGCAACCCCAAAAAATCAAATTGGGGAATTCTGTAAATTAACCATCATTCGTTTTTTTTATTAAAAGGGGCTAAAAACCGTTCTTGCTTCTCTATGCAAAGACTCATAACTTCAGCCCCGATTGGAAATTCCGCAGTTCTTGAATGTCATCACTATCAACTTCTATATTTATTTTCCTGCCACACAAAAAATTTATTTATAACAACACAAAATACAAAATAAGTTATTTTGGATAAGCGTTGGTTCCACGCGATATGTCCAAACATGTACATTAGCTAATTAGGAAGCGGGGAGTGAGTAATCAAGTTGTGTGGCGCTCAAACAAAAGACGAATCAACAAGATTTGAAAATCACGTAACTTTAGGTTTGCGTAAGTCGGGGTAGCTTAAGTCGAGATCTTACTGTATTATTATCAGAGTCAACTGTAGAACCCACGTAATAAAGTTGTGTACCTTTTCAAATCCATATGTATCAACTTCAAAGAATGACTGAATTATGTGATCCATAGTAGAAACCATGCATTTTTTTTTCAATGTTTGTTTTAAGGTTAAATCTCTTTTCGACTCCAAGGACTTTTCGACTTTAACCCTTTATCTACCGACGGCACTTATAAGTGACATTCACTTTGAAATTACATAGTATAACCATTTTTACGAATATTTTGACAATATTTAGCAGGAAAGTCTTTTAATTTCACTCTTCCAGGATACAGGGCAGCACAGTTTCTATGATGAGTATTGGGGGGTGAACAGTTTAGAAAAAAAATTTGCGTTTTCAGCTGACATTTTAATCAGATTACGAAGATTGTCATTTTTGTTCCGAAAAAGTATATAATGTCAAAAGGTAAGTGTCTTAATTTTTTTGTATATTAGTTAAGACCTTAGAAAGCGATTTGACTATTTATTTTAAGTAAACAATGTATATAATTAATTTTACAGTTGAATAACTCTTGGTAATACTTAAAAGAACCAACAGCCACTGGGTGTTAGAGCAAGATTGTTTTTTAGCCCGTGTAGCTTATATATACTGTTGTTTTTTGTTGTGTTGTAGTGTCATTACTATAGTGCAGCATAGTCATGAGTTATTTAACATTTATTTTTGCTTAAATTATTTATTTTGCTTTTTTTATTCTTTTATTTTAACGTTTAAAAAAAATTTTGAACTTTAAATTTGAGTTTATTTTAGCATACAATATTAAATGAAATATCTATAATTTATTCAAAAATTAGCAACATTTTAATTTCTTTATTTGTAACCGATATTTAACAATAATAAAGAAAGTTTTCAAGATGCTTTTATTATTATCATTTTCCTTTCCTCAGAGTGTCTATATAAAAGGAAGCTCAGTCTTCAAGAGGCTTCGCATTTATTACAAAACCTACCATCTGAAAGCAGTGATACAATAACCGATGATTCTTCAGATGAAGATCTCCCAGCAAATTATCTACTGGAATGTTCGTTAAATTCTTCACATGGCGATCAAGAGACTGAACAAGACTCAAAGTGCAGTAGTTCAGATTCGGAAAACGTAATATTTCCTACACCAGGATGCAGTGCTTACAAAAAAAAATTCGGTCGAAACCTCACTCAAAATGCACAACGTGTAATGCACAACGTGTAATGCATTTTTGTGTATTAATGAAAAGAAAAACTGTTTCCTTAAATACCATCAAATTAATTTTAAGCGTAAATCCTGCTTTTATACGTAAAAATTTATTATTTTTTTTATTTAATTTTATAATTTTCAAAAATAAATATATTTTGTTCTGTAAAATGCTAATGCTCTATGGTTATTTTGCATTTTTAAGAGTTTAATCTCCTTTAAAAAAGCCATTTTTTATTATGAGAATATTTTAAACCTTTGTGTACTGACGGTACTTTAAAGTATCAATTTAATTAATTAACTCTAACGGATTAAATTGCTCAAAGTTGAGTATTTTATTTATGTATATCCCTTAATTTTCAATGTAGTGATTCAAAAAACATATTGCATGAAAAAAATTATAGTAAATCACAATGCGGTAGATAAAGGATTAAGGACTTTTAGAATGCAACAAATGCATCCTGTATGTCGTTCTCAGTCCAGTAATCATGTCCACGTCATCTGCACATGCTAGTATATGAATTAATTCATTAAAAAGGATCCTGTCTTTGTTAAGTCGTAAAGTTTTAGCGGCTCCAAAAAGTAAATACATAATTCTAATCCGTCTTATTAAAACATTGGACTCAAATGATAAAATAAAACTCCAGACTATAAAAATTTTAAAAAAAGAGCTTGTTCAAGGATTTTTTAAATTGAAGCATGGAAACTTTTGTATTGTTGCAGAAAAATCATTTCTTCCTTTTTTTGTTATTTTGTTTCTAACTTCATAGGGAAAAATGTGAAAAGTAACTAACATTTTTTAAGTCATGTTTCTATCAACGAGAAAGAAAAATTTATATCAACGATGATTTGTGAAAGCAAAATATAACAGGAACCCAAGGTACAATTTTTTGTAAAAAATTTTTTATCCGATTTTCTATATTGAGCGAATTTGTAATATTTTATTTTTGAGTGTAGAAAAAAAAATAAATAAAAGGAATTGAAAAGCAAAATAATGAAATTGGAAAAGTTTAGGAAATAACCAAAATGTTTTTGAAAATATTTTGTAAAAAACAAAGGTATGAACTTCTCTGAAACCTCGATAACATTTTTTGAGAAATTTTTAAATTTTGCTTTATCGTATCAATTTTCTTTTTGTGAGTAAGAACAACTATAAATTATTTCACGAAATAATAAACTGGGAAACATCCACAGCATACAAATTTACAACTCCAGTTCAAAAGTATTATACACTATTATAAATGAAAACGTATTACAGATAAAGTGGCGTTTAATATCTACTTTAAATGAATAAAAATTTTGAGGATAGAACATGTGTTTAAAATACATATTAATCTTAATCTCAATAATTTTTAATATTTATTTATCTTACATTTTGTAAAATTTTATAAAACACCATTTAATTTTTTAAAAAGCGTAAATTACTTGAAAAATTCTTTTTAAAACGAACAAAAAAGTCACAATATTAATATCCAGGTATTTTCATTTATTATTGAAGATAATACACGAGCTTTATTCATAAAAAAATGTAAGTTTAAAAAGTTAACTAAAAAAAAAGTTTAAAGTAAGTTAAGTAAACAAGTAAGTACTACTTTTTTTGTTATGCTTTCCATAATATTATAGATTTCTCTTTATAAATGTTTAATATTCTTTTTCTAAATAGATTCAACAGTTTTAGATTATTCCTTATTTATTAAATAACATAATTTTCGTAACAATTCAGAAAAATCTAAACTATTAATTTTACCTTATTACCTGGAATTAATCTTTCTAAATTATTCCAAGCAAAATTTTAAATAAATTAGAGTTTACAATAATATTAAGTTTGTTTTATCAGTAAAATTTTGGTTTCAATTAATTATTTAGCATTTTAAAGTAGTCATCGACATATAGTAATTTCGAAAAATTGCTTTTATTCTAGAATATTTTCAATTAAACTGCACATTTAATAATTGTCACTAATAGAAATGATACATCAAACAAGCTTGAAAAAATTTAGAAACTTTTAACACTAGAAAGAGACCCTATCCTATATTGCCCCAAAACAGTCAAAAGGACTGCATTTTGAAAGAGTAAGTAACGTGTAAAAAAATTTGTATAAATTTAATTTTTAATATGTTTTTATTTTATTTACAGTCATATAACAAGTTATTAGTAGATATTAATAAAAAAAATTTCTCCACTCGGAAAAAAATATACTGTATAAAAGTCTAAGAAATTGTACCATTATACACACACCATTGAACACAATTGAAATTAAAAAGCACTCAAAATGACTTTCTTGGGCAATCTAGTGTTAAGTATAATACTTAAACTGACATCTCTGCTACACATTTTTATCTACTTAAGTAAAAATAAGTATTGCCTTAGAATTTCATTTATTGAAACAAAAAGTTAGAATCTTAAGCTTTGGATTTTTTTTTTCAAATACACATTTATGTACAATGTACTTTAATTCAATATTTCTTACAAAATAGTTTCCATTTTTTGTTTTTATATCGTTATTTTCCATAGTCTCAAATATTAAAAACAACGAAATAATGTTTAAATGGTTTTGTTATTATTATTTTATGATATCGATGGTAAATATGTATGTATTACCACACTCTTTTACATTTTTATTGGACATTTTTCAGTCTAAACATTTAATCCTCATAATGTCAGACAGGCAATTCAGAGATTGAACTAAAAGTTGAACTGATAAAATGTAGAACGCAATGTTGAACTGTCAAGAAAAATTCATAAATTTCAAATTCTTCTTGAAGTAAGTTTGGACATCCAATTGAGAAAATCCAATCATCATAGAATGGAAACTTGAGGGAAGGAAAAGTATTTTTCCAAAATAAAATGCGGAAGATGTCTGAAAATAGTTGCTTCTTTACCCGCGTGGGTAATAACGTCTTTCACCATTATCATAAAAATGCTTGACACATGGGGGGAAAAGCCATTGTTAAATGGGGATTGTGTACTGCTGAGCTTTGGGGCGAACCTTCTTTCACGATATTTTTCTCAATATAGGGAAAAAAGTTATTATTTTTATTTGTAGACTCTCAAAGAAAGTAGTAAATTTGACACATTATTTTGTAAAATGAATGCATTTTATATTATCTTTCGTCTTACAGTCACTGTAGTCATACTTAAGTTGGTTTTAAATTTTTAAAGTATCCGAATACGTTCGAAATCGTGATTTTGCAAAAGCGCATAAATGGATAATTTTCAGGATATTTAGTGTCACTTAGATTAGAATACATGTATACAATTGTTTTAAGGACATTTTGACAAAAAAATTATTTAAATAGAATATTTTGGCAAAAAAAAACAAATAATTTTTTTTAAAATGTTCTCCTTTTTAAAAAAACTTCTATTATAATAATATTTTTTCCTGTATATAGCTCAAACCTTTCTACAGAAACTCAACTAAATTTTTAAAAATATAACAGAATTGGGTTTATCCATATTTTACGACAACAGGGGAGCAATTGTAAAAAAAACGCCTATAATTATTTTTTGGTTGTAACTCTGAAAATAAAGTAAATTTTTTAAAAATCATGTTAGCCTCTGTAAAAATGTTTACATATACGGAAAAAATATTTTTAAAAGGGGAAAAAAAAAAACATTTGAAAAAAAATTTATTTTAAAATTTTGCCAAAAAATTAAATTTTAAAAATTTTTTTTTAAAAATTTTTAAAAAAAAATTTTTTACATGTATTTTATCTAAAAAATAATAAAAATAGAAAATATCCCTTTCTTTTTACTTTCAGGCGTGGGGTTTTAAACAAGGGATATTAATTTTATTAAAAGTATTAGAAATGGTTGTGTAAGGAAACTGAAAAACAACCATGTTCTAAATTTTGAAACATTTAGCACAGGGCTTCTGAAACTTTCATTATTTACACCCCGAATTTCAATCATAATTTTCATCGCCCCCTTCCGTACTATGACAATATATTGAATTCAATAATAATATATTTTGACGCTAAAGCTACAATACGACTTTAATTGAAATTAAATTAATAATTGTTAAATTTGAAATAATTTTCAAACCCATGGAGTCCTTGTAATTTTTAAAAATTTTTTTTAGCTTTTAAAAAATAATTATAAATACAATGTGGGAAAAACTTTTAAAGGTTATATCAGTGGAAATTGTATCTTTTTATTATGTCAGATTATACGTTGTTTTGCTTTCTTTTAGAAAATTAATAATTTTTTTTTTTTTATGATTTTTGGATATGCTCACATTTTCCACCTATGGGGAGGAGGGAATGCCCCACAGTTTGAGAACCCCTGATTTAGCATATTCTATATGGAAAAAGAATTATAAAATAATCAAAACAAATAAATAGGGTTTAAAATTTCCACAAATAGGGTCGAATGTTCTATGAAACACTTTCGTTTTAAATTTTGTACTTTTTTGTAAACTTTGGATATTTTGAAAATGTACGAATTTTGTTTCTTTAATACACCCAATGCAATTCAGAGCTCGTTTTATCACTACAAAAATCAATTAGAATCAGTCACATCATCTTACCAAATAACACGTTATTGATTTTCTATCTCAAATATTCTATTATTGTTTCACATTTTGAAGTTTACATAACATTTGAAAAATCAATATTTTTATCCTAACATATCGAATAATTTAAATCCAAACTTCCCTCGAAATTCCTTTCTGACGTTGATGAATCACTACAGAAAGAATTTTCAGTAAGTTAGTAATGCATTCTGGGATTTAAAATGATGGATGAAAATGCTCCACCCAATATCTAAAGAAATAAGGAAATGATGTTAAGTTATGATACCCTTACCCCCTGACACGATAGGACGTGTATATTTACTTATTTATATACTGATCAAGAAGTTTACAGAATTTGAAAGCCGTATTGCGCTTTCGTATAAGCAATTATTTTCTCTCGGTAAGAATTATCAAGAAAGAGAACCACATAAAAGTATAGAATTAATTATTTAAAAAATCTAATTTAGTAAAACGTAAGGTAGTATAACTAAATTTTTCATTATTTAAAGATACTTAAGAACTTACGAAATTAGAAATTCTATACATATATACATTCATGAAAGATCACTAAAAATTTTAATATGATTTTTACAGTATATTGTTCAGTAAAAAATATATACAGTATAATATTTAATTTATATATTTAATAATATTTAATTTATATGTAATAACTTAAATTGATATCTACTAATAATTCGGAATCTCCTTAATTTATAACACCGAATTCATAAATCATATTTCCCAATTTCGAAACGCGACACAATTTATCTTTATCTAAAGTATTAAAATCATTAGGCTGGTATATTTATTACTGATTCTTAAGACCTTGAAATCTTGATAGATTTATTGACGATTCCAAGAAGAACAAGATCATTAATTGTTTACATGCACCTTTCTAACAGGGATTAATACTTAATATACAATTGTATATCATTTCTATAAATAACTAATTAATCCCTTCGCCTAAACACGTGACTGTATTTTTTATTATGCGTTTTTCCCTGTTCTTTCCTCTGTATGAAAACTTGATATTTGAAAAATTCACTCTCTTGTATTTTGGCACTGTATGAGAAGCATGCTTAAATAAATGACGTAGTCACGAGCAAGCTTCTTTAATTTTTCGGCCACGACCACTTAATCACTGCTAATTAAAATGTAAAGTTTTCGTGGGCAAATATATATATATATATATGTAAGTCGTTGGCCAGTGTTGGTGTATTTGGATATCAGGTCTCAGGAAAAACATCTTCAGAATTAGTTTTCATCTTGTTTAATTACACACACATAACGTAGATAATCAATCACTTTTATATTTCACATCTATTTGGTAAGAACACGAAGACAGGCACAAGCGACATAGAAATAGCAAGCAGCGACATTTCACATGACGAACATAAAGACAAAGAGAAAAGAGAGTGGAATTTCCAGAGTCTCGCTATATATATCCAGTAGGACATAATGTGATTTAGGAGGATGGATGTAGTTTCAAAAGTCCCCGTAGACGGGTAGCTAATTAAAAAAATTGCATGGTTGTCCTGAAGGACTGGACCTTAAATAATTCATGAACTATTAAAGTTTAAATTACTGTTAATTATTACATATATATGTGTGTATATATATCTATAGTAATATAAAATAAAATTGAAGAAGTACTAGGAATACAGTTCTGCTGTGGAGTGGGATTCACCAGACACAACAGTGTAGATACAGGAAAGGATACTTTGGACTAAGCTGGAGACCTGGCCATGATGCATAAAGCTGTCTAAATTGAATTGAGCCAGCGAATTACGGTTAGCAATGCTTTATGGATCCTACCTTCTATATATATATATATATAACCTAGAAATACACTGCTGGCCAACGTAAATGCAACACCAAGAAAGACAAGAGATAGCACAACAAAATTTATAGTATAGATAACTTGTTGACCAGAGTATCAAATGATTAAATTTATAGACTTCTGTGAAGTGTGGTTCCTACCAGAATCGAAGCCATTAGCCGCCATTGTTGGTAAGCATCATGCCATACGCCTCATTTAGATTCGGACTTAGGATGTGTTCTTGGGGTACAGCAGACCAAGCAGCACTGCACACACGTTACCAAGGAGTTGATCTGGTGTGGCAGCTGGGGGTGTAATCTGGGTCAATCGTTGAGAGCAACCATGGACCATATATGTTTTCTATCAGCGAAAGAACCGGAGAGCGAGCCGGCAAAGGAAGCAAATCCAATCACCGATTGACAAAGAACCCATGGACAATGCGTGCCACGTGTGGTTGTGCATTATCCTGTTGAAATATGGATGTGGCAGTCAGAAGGTAAGGAAGGACAACTGGCTCCAACACCTCCGGAGATGTAGCGCTGGCTGTTTAAAGTATCGGCAATGCGTGTAAGAAGATTTTGAAGTGACGTAATACCGCCCATTCCTAATACCCGTTGCAGGACCAATTGTGGCGGTGCTGCGCCAACGCCCAGCTGTTCAGCATCCTCTCTCCACGAGGGTGTCTCCAGACTCGAATCCGACAAATACCGTGGTGTTACGAACATGGGGTATGTATGGACTGTAGTAAGACAGCTTCATTCCATTCACCGCCCACATCCTTCTTCCATGTCACCATTGAGAACGGCGGGAAATATCTGTGGTTCTGCGTCAGGGTAGACCAAGCAATGGACGTCTTGCGGACGAACCACTCTGCTGTAAGCGGCGTCGAATGGTACGCGCAGACACTGAATGATGCCTTACAGACTCAGTGGCTAACGTGTGAAACATGGTTCGTGATGTGACTGGTCTCAAATCACTACCGGCGCGCACATTTTGCCTGCTATCTTTTACCGTGAAGTGGTTACTGAGGTGGATGGCGGCGTGCGTCCACGTCGGTCCGTCGTACCCTCCTGCATCAACGGTCACATATCCGCATTACATTTGTTTGGTTTCGTCCAACACGACCACCGATTTTCCTGAAAGATATTCCACAATCTCGATAGGCCACTATCCTTCCCCTGTCGAACTCGGATACTTGATGAAAAGCTGATCGCACTGTTCTCAGGACGCATAGCTGATCGTTTTGGACTACTGGAAAACATTGACGAACTTGAAATCATCGGATCTCCAAGAAGCCTTAAATAGCGCTTTGATGTGGCGCCACAGGTGCGCGTGATGTGTGTCTGAGCTGAAATTCTACTCATTTGCTTACCATACCTCCTAAATTTCATGTTATTTGCATGCTTCCTTCAGGGTGTTGCGTTTACTGTGGCCAGAAGTGTAGTTCAAGATCAGAAATTAAGAGAAATTATGTGCAAAGGCACTGGTTATCCATTAACTATTTCGAATGGCAATTTAAATGTAAAAAAACAGCTCTCAGAAGATATTAACAAATTTCTTCTCAATATTGCAATAAAATATAATTTATTACTCAGGCCTTTAAGGAATATGGTTTCTATGTCCTCACAGGGATTTAATGAATTTTAATTTTAGAACAAAAAATGATGTTTCTTATAGAGAAATTAAAAGACGAAAAGAAAACTTACAAAAACACTTTAGGATAGTCTATGTTGATAAAGTCCCAGGAAATTATGCAATAATAGGAAAATATTACTATAGTAAGTTAATAAATGACCATATAAAAATAATAATGCGTATGAAGGAAGTAAATTTAGTACGAAAGAAATTAACAACAGATAATTGGCATTTTGTAAACAATTAGATATTTCTAGCAATAAAATTAAATATCCCCATGTATTTTTGACTCCTAAATTTCATAAAAATCCAGCCTAATTCCGTAGTGTAAAAAATGGGTTCAATACTTATATATCCAAATCGGGAAGAATTTTACAGAACATATTACAAGAGACAATAGACAAATTTAAATATACTTCTATTATAAAAAACAGCCATGATGTAATAAAGAAGGTTAAGCAACAATAGGTATTTTCAGTGCATGGATTTGATTTCGACAATTTATTTAACTCCATTAAAATAGAAGACATAATTCAGGTACTTTCAGGTGCATATGAGAAATATGGTTTGAATATTTACATTAGTTTTGAAAAGTTCAATACACTACCAATTCAATTTGTAATAGAGGAGAACTTCCATATTTTTAATAACAAACTTTATAAACAAATCAAAGGGTTACCTCAGGATGGGCTGCCAGTAATAGTCTCGCTAAAATGTATTTACGCCACTATGAATCAAAACGAAGAAATGAACCATCTTGCCTCTTATTAAGATACATCTATGATTTTTGTATAGGATGCGCTACAGGGAATTTAAACCTAGCATTGGTACATCGGAATGCCTAAAATTAATACAGACAAATTTTAACTTGAACAAAGTTTAATTTTTAGATTGGAATTTATATATTATTGACATCAATTTAGCATGGCACAATACTGTATGATAAAAGGGAAACATTTAACTATTATTATAAAGATAACGAACTTCAATATTTGTTTACATATATCAGTATTTAGAAATATAATTTTAAATTTTTTGATGAAATAATAATTTAACTACACACAATATTGATTAAATTTCAGACATCCAGGAAATTTATATTTGATTTGCATACGAATGATTATCTCATCAACTTCTTGAGAAAATACATAGATCAAAAAATATTTCTTGAAATGTTACTAAACTCATAAAATTGGCAAATTTGTGAAGGGTTACAATGGGACTTTAGGAATACATAAATCCACCACAAACATTTAGGTCCTGAAGTCCAGCTTGTTAGTGGTTCAGCTGTGAAGAATATGTGCATTCCACACACAGGATACATTTTAATACACACATAGACCAATATTCACATGACTACACTTTAAAATTATTTATGACCAATCAAACTTTTTTGCATGCAATCTGGTTTGCATCTGATACCAAATAGTTAAACTCTAATGTGAGAACAGATCGTTGGATTTGATATGATGACATTGAGTGGGAGTTTTGAAACAATATAAGGTGAGTGATTGTTGTAGGAAATATGAGAAACCGTTCAGAAATTGAGAATTGAAGGATTGATAGGATGCTCTTGAGTGAGTTTTTGATGATATACGTTATTCATTTGTTGATATACTAGGTTTTTAATTTGAACTTTCAGATTTTAAATATTTTTTCTTCCTATACGACTATTTTAAAGATGAGTGCATCATCTTTGGTATTCGATGGTTCAATTATATTGTGCACTTAATTATTTTAGTGTTTTAACATTTTAATGTTATAATATCTTTAGAAATGCAATGGCGAATTAATTTCTTAAGTATTAAATTTTTAAATTAAGATTTTTTAGAATTGGATATTTCCCGATTAACTTATCAAGTTGTAACAGGTGGGAAGGTCGGCGCTATCAAACTAGTTTAACCTCACTTATCGGTCCTAAGTCCGAAGTTGCACTTAATATATATTTGTGTAATTGTTAATGCAAAAAGCATCAGACAGAAAAATGCCCTAATTAATAACCCAAAGCTTTTACTATTTTTATGCGACTAGGCTTTCCTACATCAAAAGAGGGTTCTAAATTAAATTAGGCATTTTAACATAGAAACTCGCAGGAGAGCGGTCATGCTGAAAAAGAATATGAAAGCGGTGAGGTGGCGTTGATGTCGATATGCAAAAAACAGTTGATCTAGTTAGAAGGGTAGTTGTTGTGTGGCGTTAAAGTGAAGACAGTTTCGTTTCCAACGCTCTAAAGCATGTTTTCAAACGTCGATCGGCGGTCATGGCTTAAAATCGAGGTTGCACGTTGCAAAAATGCAACAGAATGTAATCGACGATTACTGGAAGCATGAGGCGAAATGCTTTACCCTGAAGGATGCCTGCACAATGGGTTAAAAGTTCGGGTCTGAATGAGAATGCGGATTTGCAACGCACAGATTGGCCCTCCTTTCCTCTAGATCAGATTGATATCTAGAGTGATATCCTTCCCATAGACTGTTGACGGACTGTCCTGCAGATCCTAAGGTAACATCAGCTATGTGACCAGTAAGGCACTCCGTCGCTGACATCAACAATCAACACCTTTCCAATGGTCTCCAATGGCTTACCGAAATTTGGTAAAATGTTATTTGCTATGCTGGTGATTACTTACAAGGAATGTAATGCCATTGTTTTTGTAATTCATTAAAAATCTAGCTATAGCCCTCATATTTCCCTATTAGCTCAAATACAGCAATATCAATAATTGTTTTGTAACATCTGATGTTTTGTGGCAGGTTATTACTTTTTGTACAAATGTAAAACTTTTATACGGTTCGGTGCCAATGGATAATTACCATTTTCAAATGCTTTATCTTCCCCATCAGAAATTAATTCGTTTTCATAAATTTTTTTTCTAAAAAATTTTCACCCACTATTTTGTTTATTTTTTCAAAGAACTTGGTGTGTTTTGTGATTTATAGGAACCGTGACAAAACTATAATGGTCACACAAACACATTTAAGAAAAAACGAAACTAACTCCATTATTTTTAGTTTTCATCACATATACTTACTCAAAAATGCTAGTTTTAATAATTGAAAAATTTTAATATTTTCATTTACATTACTCTCAATATATTTAATGGAACTTGCTAAGCAAAGTTCCATGCAAATGTGTGCAACATATTGATCCAATGCGTAGGATATGCATGTACATCTAGATTTCTATTCCGATAATCCTACAAACCAATGACATGTCGTGGTGAATAATGATTGCCTCACGTGTTTCTGAAAATCAACGAAATATTAAATAAATATTGATAAATTAATTCTATTTATATTTAATTTAAAAAGCTTTGAAGTCTTCAGAGAGAAATGGATAGCATTATCCAAAAATTTCCTAACTATAAGTTTCCACTCTTTAATTTGGCATTTTATGGTATTTATAGTTTTAAATATCTACAGCTAAAATTATGTTTCGTAGAATATTAATTTTCACTCTTTGAAGCATTTTGACATATTGATTGCCGATCTCGTGGCAACGCGTAATTTGTCTAAATTAGTGATCACACGCTAGCACAGAGAGTTAAATAATGATTGATGCGGAAATGCTACTTATAAATGTACATGTGATTTAGAACGTACTTTTTTATTACTTTTGGAAACAATAATCTCGTTACATAAACTATACAGACAATAGTTTTGACGAGTCTCTAAGTCTAAAGGAAAATACAATATAATAGATGTCTCTAGTAGATGACGAAATTGCCAATCAATGCTGTGACATTAAATATCAATACAACGTCAAATGCCAACGTATCATGGTCAATGTGTTATTTCTTTTTCAAAAACAAAGTAATAATAAAATAAATCAAATATTTCTTGTTGTTCTTGTAAGAATTATCTCTGTAAAAATCGTAATTAAATGAAAATGAACATATCTTTGTTAGGTAATTTTTTTAAAAGAATAGTCTTTAAAACTGGGGATGGTTACAAAGATTTTTAGTTTAACCCTTTATCTACCGCATTATGATTTAATGCAAATTTTTTCATGCAATATTTTTTTCGGGATCACTACGTTGAAAATTAAGGGATATACATAAATAAAATACTCAACTTTGGGAAATTTAATTCGTTAGAGCTAATTAATTAAATCGGTTATTTAAAGTACCGTCAGCACACAAAGGTCTCAAATATTATAATTATACGAAGAGACCGAATGACTTTTTTAACCCAGTTTTAACTTTTAAAAATGCTAAATATAACCACAGAGAATACTAATATTTTACAGCACAAATATCTATTTTTAAAAATTATTAATTTTTTAAAAAATTTATTTACATTTTAAACACATAAACTTAATTTGATGATATTCAAGGAAACAGTTTTTTTCATTAATACACAGAAATTCATCAGACGTTGTGCCTTTTGATTGAGGCATCGATTGAATGTTTTTTAAAGCACTGCATCCTGGCGTAAGAACTGCTGTATTTGCTTAACATGAACTACTGCACATCATAAGAATCCTAGGATCCTAAGAATCTAACATCCTATCCTAAGAATTCTAAGAATCTAACTAAAGTTCCAGCAGATATATAATTTACTGGGACTTCTTCATCAGAAAAATCATCTGTTAGTACATCACTGATTTCAGGCGGTAGGTTCTATAACAAATCGAAAGCCTCTTGAAATCTGAGTTTCTTTATTACAGACCTTCTAAGAAAAGGAAATAATAATAAAAATATCAACACCTTAAAAATCTCCAACTTCTGTTAAATCTCTTTTACACATAAAGAAGTTAAAACGATATATAATTTTTGAAATAAGAATACATATTTCATTTAATTGTGTAGCAAAAAAAGTACAAACTCGGATTTAAAGTTACAAATTTTTTGAAAATGTTAAAATAAAAAAAAAAAAAAAAAAGCAAAATAAATCAGTCAAAAACGAAGCGCTATAAAAGGCATATAACTGTATTGCAGTATAGTGAT
>BMAV01022355.1:0-37254 GCA_019973955.1 Trichonephila inaurata madagascariensis
AATTAACCCTTTTTTTAAATTTGCTAGAGAACACATACACAGAAAATATATTTAATGCAAAAACGTTTGCGAAATATAAACAGTAATACAATGGCCCCCGACAAAATTTAATTTTTTCGTTACTTTTTTTGAATGAAAAAAAATACATAAAACATAAACCGGATTTTGTCTATTGTATTATAAAAAAAATTCATTCAATGAATAATGATAATTTTTTTACACCCCGATTATGGTGGACCTCGGGTTTGTTAAAAGCTAAAAAAATATATTGTGCGGTTCCGACGATGGAAATAAGTGAATAATGCACCCCCACTTTCCCCGAAATAAGGCTCATAAAAAGTAATATTTTTTTACACACATTCCAGTGGTGAAATGAAAAAAAAAAAAAAAACAAATGCTAAGCTATGATGCTAAAAAGCAATGAAAAAGAAAAATACCCATTACATTAAAAACTCTAAATGTTTTGTTTTAAAAAAAATTGAAAATTTTGTTTTAAAATTTCTTTTAGTTCGTAAATTTTTTTAATTATTGATTTTTTAAATTTTCATATATACATATCTATGTGAATGAGATAAACTTTAATAAACTTACTTTTTTTTTCATGTTTTTACCAAAATTCTTCTAACACAAAAATATTCCAGTCCCCTCGTTTGGTAAGGAATTTACTTATATTTAAGTAATTAAACAAAATCGTTTGATAGAATATTAACACCCTTAGAAGCTCATAAAATCTCATCTTAAATTTAAATTAAGTGTTTTATATCTATATAAATAAAAAAAATATAATGTGTGTTTGTTAAAAGGCGCTAATCCAAACTACTGGCCCTTTCTTTAAATTTGAAAAACGTTGTTTAATTTGGGGGGTTTTTACGAATTTTATTTGTAATTCTTTCAAATTTTTTAAAATTTCATTTTTAAGTGATTTTTTGTGTTTGCGTCATATGAGATGTCACGTTTCTCACTAAACGGGAAAATTTTATACTTTACCGCAGTTTTCAAAATTTTACATATTTTACTATAACTATGTTTATCGGTTGGAATATTTATCCAATTTTCTATTCTTTGATTTTAAAAAAGGTTATTTTCAATAAATCATTTTTTTTTAAATTTTTCTTTTAACAACTAAAATTTTTTTTGTTGTTTTGGCAACATTTAGATAGCATTATCCGGGAAATTTTTTTGTGTGATTTTGCTTACAAATTACAACTTACAGGAAAATTTTTTTTTTTTTTTTAATAAATTATAATTTTTCCAAACCAAAACTTCTTATTATTTGGGGGATTTCAGTTCTCTTTCTTTCAATTATTTAGTATAGTATTTCCCTTTTTTTATCTATTTTTAGATAGTATGAAATTAATATGAATATTAGTAGCGATCTTTTCTCTCATTCTTTTTTTTAGTTCAAGTATAATTTTTTTTACTTTTTATAATTTAATACCACATTTTTTTTTTTTTTTTTTTTTTTTTTTTGCCCTTTGCGATGTTTTTTTGTCGAAATTACTCGACGGGGTTGTTCTTAAACACGTTTTTTTTTAATCTGTTTTTGACATTTTTATGTTCCTCTGAAAAATGAAATAAAGATTTTCTAATAAATATTTTGTGTTTGTACAGGAAACTCTTATATTGATTTAATTAAAATATTCACCTTTTTTTTATTTTTGATATCTTCTTAAGATTTATATTTTATAACTAGCTGTACCACATGTTACTGTGGCTCAGTCAGGTTAAAAGACTGGTGCGCCAAAAAGGGTTACAAAAGTAAATAATATTTAAAAATTTGAAACAAATAAAATAAAGGTACTTGCGTATTGCAACAATCACCAACTCTATTATAACTCGCCAAGTTGGCAACCCTATTTCTTATGTGTCGTAGTGTTGAATTGGCAGCCAGTTTGCTTCATTTCATATAATGTCGCCATTAGGTTGCGATAATATGTAAGTACCGTTTGCTTTTGTCAGGTACACAGCTACCACTGTATCAGCTATACCAATGATACAAGGCCCCCAAGCTACTGTGGTCCCCTTACATAATACTACAGTCACTAATATGGTGCTCATATCTGAAATCAGCCCCTAAAAGTGTTTTTATACAGAGCCCACTCAGAGCTGTTTTGCAGTTTCATGTGTCTTTATTTTAACCTTTAAGTGTATACTATTGGCTTCAGTGCATAAAATTGGGTTGTAGAAAATTAAACTTGGGTAATTATACTACCCAAGCAAAAGCAGTGTTGGTAGTAATTTCATATCAAACTGGAAAAGGCGTCAGAGAATGAGCAAAACAGACAAATGGCTTAAATACCTGTTGAGGAAGCAGGTGGTCGTAAGATTAAATATTTTTGGTAATTATGTCCTATCCTAACAATCGCCAAAGTTCAAAATAACTTGCCAAGTTGGCAACCCCGATTTCGCATCTCGTATATATGCTGAATTTTGAGTCATGTGCTTCGTTTCATATAATGTCGCCAATAGGTTGCGGTTATATGTAAGTAACTTATTTTTTCAAATTATGCTTTTGCATTGATAAAGATAGTTCAGTTCTTTTTATGTCAGTTAATGTTAGTATTGTACTTCATTTTTCATTTTATTTTTGTGCTCGGGATATATACTTTGAATATTTTTTTTTTATTTAGTACTTACGTATTTTTGCAAATTCAAACAACCCCATTTTGGGCCCCAAATTTTTAATGCTTGAATTGGCCCCTTGCTTTTTTTTTGTATAATTCCCCAATAGGTTGCATAATTTTAAAAAGTCCCTTTAATTAAAATTCATTTAAAATTAATTCCGCAAATAAATTTGGGGTTTAAACCCTCCCAAAAACGGGGAAAACCTAAAAATTTAAAATTAATATTATGAGTTTTTTTACCTGCTTTATCTTTCTCTCCAGTAATCCTTTAAATTTAAATTTAATATATAATTTTATATATATATATATATTTTATACTTACATTTTTTGGGTTTTGCGAAAAATTTTTTTTACAATTGCGATGTCTTTGGCAAAATTAATCGTGGTATTTTCTTAAATATGTTATTTTATCTGTTTTTGACAATTTTTAAATTCTGTTTGATGTTTATCTGAAAATGTGAATAAAAATAAATTTTACAATATATATATATTGTGTTTATCGAAATGTTTTATAAAAGATTTAATCAAAATATTAGCCTTCTTTTATTTTTTATATCTTTTTAAGATTTAATTTTTATGTTATAACTAGCTATACCCAGCTAAATTTTGCTGGGCTCAGTCACCTTTAAAAGACTGGTGCAATAAAAATATGTCGGGGAGGCTTACTAAAGTAAAAATACACAAAATTTAAACAAATAAAAGAAAAGGTACTTACGTATTATTACAATAATCACCAACTCTTTATAATCGCCAAGTTCCCTTGATTTTTATGTGTCATACATGCTGAATCGACAACTAAGTGCTTCCCATTTCATATTACAATAAGTTGCGATAATGCGCACCAAAAATAATTTCAACGTACATCAAAAAAGTTCTAAAATATCAAAACATATTATTGAGGGGCAGTCTTTTACTGAAAAGTATTACCATATTAATTTCAATCAAAAGCTTTCTTAAAAGTAAAAAACCCAAATTTATGAAATGGTTACACTCTATAAACATACTCACACAAAAATTGCAAAGCAGTTATACTTACAAAACATTGTAAAAAATTAAACCTTTGCCCCTCGTGGACTCCATGAGGGCAAATGTTTAAATTTACAATCTTTTTTGTGATATATCATTGCTATTGCTCTTTACGATAATGTCAATTTTGTGTGGACATAGTTTATATTTCATTTGTCTTCTTTTAGTTTTAATTGTTTTCTTATATTTCTCAGTGCAATTGGTGAGAATTCTGTTCTGTTAATTAATTTTCATTTAAAATAATAGGGAAATTGACCTTTTTGGAATGATTTGTTCAAGTGGAATGAAATATTACGTTTCCCGTTGCATCAGAATTGAGCTATGTTGATTGATTTGCATTTGAAGTTAAATATTTGTTGTTTGAATGTTTTTCAATTTTATATGTTTTATATTTAACCTGCTTATTTTTAAGTCAATTAGCTTCCAGTGTCTGTTACATTTTGAATGTGCAGTCACCTTAACTATTTGATAAATGCATTGCTTTATTGTGAGCGAAGGTATTGATTTTGTGTGAATATATCATAAAAGTACAAATGTCCCAATTTTTCTGTGGATCATGCAAAATTTCTTACATACCATCACAATTTGTGACTGTTGCTCCAGAACACACAAAGGTATTTGTATATTAGCATCGCCGTAACAAAATTGGTGCCACGCAAATCGCACCTTAATATCGAAGCAACAAAGATTCTAACATTTTTTATATGAAAAAAAGCCAATCAGTTAGATTTGGGTGGAAAATAGTGTGATTCTCATAGCGGCAATTTGGCTGCGGTGATGCTAATACGCAAGTACCCACACAACAAATAATCGTCCATGTGAAAAGCAGCCTGTGTCTAGATATAAGCCACTCTGTTATAAAGATAGGCCCTTAAATTTGTTGATAACAATTGCTAATGCTAATTGAATGGTGAATCGCAAGAATTATCAATCATTATCAACACTTTATCATACATTTTTTGATAAGAAATCCAAATAAATATTTGAAATTTCTCTGCGTATTCTACTGAAAATATCTTCAGCCCACACACATGTATGGTTTATATTTCTACCCTAACTTTGTTGGAGATGAAGGAAAGCAGGCACATTCAATATATGAAACAATGCACGAATTTAATTGTGTTGTCACATGTTGCTCATGTCATTGATGATACCTTCCAGTGTTAAAGACATTTTTAACATAGAAAGTCACCTTAATTAATTTTTTTTCTACATTGCATTGGTATTAAGCTGTCTTTTACTATAGAGTTGATTTTATATGAGCATAGTTAATTTTCCCCCCATTGTTTTTCATTTATTTTTTCCTCTTCATTTCTCAGAACCGTTGGCAAGAATTGAGCTCTGCCTATTGCTTTCATTTGAATTCAAATTATATAGTAAAATTAACCTCTTCAGAGTGATTTGTTGGAGTGGAATGAAATATTCTATATTTCTCATTATGTTAGAATTGAGCTGTGTTGGTTGATGTACATTTGAAGTTAAATATTTCATTAGAGAGAGTATTTTTAATTTGTTCTTTATTTTTGTTCCTGATTTCTTTTTCAATATTTTAAAATTTTATGTTTTTGTTTTAACTTTTTTTTTCTTTTTCAGTGCAGTCAATTGGCTTCAGTACATAAAAATAACACTTTGTAGGAAATCAAATTTAGGCTGTTGTATTCGCTAGGCGAAAGTAGTGCAACGAGTAATTACATAGCAAGAGAGAAAAACAAAGACACGTGCTAAGGACGCAGCTGAGCAATATGCAACCAGACTTAAAGATGCATGTTTGCAAGCACAGCATTTGCTTTTTACAACATCAAGTCGGCTCTGTTCTTGACAAAAGGAATACAATAGGTTATGAATGGCTGAAAGATATCAATGAGAAACAGCATTTCATCGTCAAACATGACTTGATGGCGAGCAATCACACGATAACAGTCACATTGCATTCCAGTGCAACCCAGTAGAAGATTATTGGTTGAGCCAGGATGTTTTCATCAGTGCAATTACTGAATTGTGTCATTATTGCAAGACTCTGAAATTTTAGGGAGAAACAAAAGGAATGTTTTGCACCACTGGAAAAATTAAAGTGCCACAACTTGGAGAACCACCAGAGCCATTAAAATCTTTGCCTGCCAGATATAATGCAGAATCAAAACATTTCCTATATCATTCAGAAATACAATTCATGTTTCTAAACTAACCCTTTGCCTTTGAGGAATCTAGAGTAGAGCCATTTAAAAACTATCATCGAGCTTGAGGTATCCACTATGAATACAATGTAAATAATTTTAGGCTCATAACATAAGGATGAAAATAAGCCATAATGACTTCAAATATTTGGTTAACAAGTTACAAATGAAATCAGTTAAGGAAAGTTTTGTGTACATATATTTTGCTGCCCATCTGATATAGTAGTTAGTGACGCTGACTGCTGTGTCGTAGGGCCTGGGTTCAAATCCTGGAGAAAGTATGGATGTTTGTAAATGTATAGTGCCTTTGTGGCAGGGGAGTACTCTGAATAGCCATCGAGCTGCAAGTTCTCTCGTGAGTTTGGTGGAAGGGGAAGAGAGTTGGAGGCCTCTGACCACCTCCAGATGTCCTCCATCAAAATTGGGGTGGAACCAAGCCAAATTGTATTGTCACCTGCAAGATGCTCAAAGCTACTACTAACAACAGGCATACATCTTAGCCTTATACCACGATGAATTTCGTGGGCTTCGATCTGACACTGTCAGGCAAGTGGCATTAGAAACAATAAGAACATTTATAATTTTTTTATTATAAAAAATCATACCTCAGATGCAAATGTTTAAACATACTAAAAATATGTGCTTTCTCTTTTCTTTCTTTTTAACCACACTGAACCACAGCAACGCGTGACAGGGTGCAGCTAGTTGTTGAATAAAAATTTATTTGCCAAATGATAATATGCTACTTTACTAAATGTGTTTTAAATGAAATATGTTTCCCTTACTCTTAAAAAATGTATAATCTTCAAGAACTTCTAAAATATGAAGAAAACCATACGTTCATCGATTTATATCGTTATCGATTTATATTTTTATCTGATTTACTCGTACTACACAAAAAATTATTTTTTTCGCATGTGACAGTTAACATGAAGTAATGAAACAATATATAGCTTTCCTAAAATCATAATTGAAATACACAAGACATAATTTTCTAGTGTTATATAAAAGAATTTATAAAGGGTACTTCAAATTATGGAAAAGTTAACAGTTAAAAGAAGTAATAAAAAAATTAAATCCCTACTTAGGTCAACAATGAAAAATTTTATTTTAGTAACTTTTTATTAAATAATTACAATTAATATAATTATGTATATACGTATGACAGAATCACAATATTAAGTGACAATTTGCTATTTTTCATTTTTTTTCTATATAGGGTTTTGGATTATTATATTTGTTTATTACTATTTATTAATAAATTGAATTTAAATAATCTAATAAATGACAGCGTAGTAAAAAGAAAACAAATTCTCAGATATTAAGCCATCTCAGCTGAGATACGAACTCATGACCTGAGGATTAGAAGTCTAACGCGCTATCCACTGCACTACAAGGACACAACAAGCGATTTTCCTTTTTATATTTGATGTTGGACTATTTTTATCTGTTACTATTTATTCATTAAATTAGTCTAATTAATGTATTAATATTTGAAAAAGCAAAATAATTATCCCCCAAAGTTTAAAAAAAGTATTTTCTTTAGTGGATGAATCGAAAATATTTTATTAACGGTTCAAAATTTGATCAATATATATATATAAATATATATAGAACGAGTATGAACTAATAGATAAGGAATTAGAAAATACAGCATGAAATATAACTGTAAAGTTGGAAATTTATAGAAATATTATAATTTGAAAATATTGATTAGCAAATAAGTATGAAAATTTAATAACTCCTTTGGAATTTTTTTTCTGAGCGCACAAATTTCCAATTTTCCCAAAATTTTTATGATAAACAGAAAATAAAATCAGTTACTTCCTAAAATGAATTTCTCTTTCCCTTTGCAAAGAAATACATTTTTTCAATCTTGTAGCGGATATTAAAAATATCATTATGTCCTTCTACAAATTCTTCTCTAAGAATTATTCTTTATAAAGCAATACAAAATAAATTTCGTGTCAAAAAATCATTTCCGATATGTTTCATATAATTCTACTTTAGTTGAAAACATATTTTATTCTTAGCTCGAAATAGAACATTTTAAATTCTTGTCTATATATATATATATATATATTACGAATAATTTCATTCAGGGAAAGAAAGAAAGAAAGAAATTGCATAGTAAGTAAAAAGGTAAAATTTGTCTCATTAAATGTAACATGTAATAATAAGCATACTTTAAACAGAAATTTTCAATAAAGCTGGGGAAAAAATCGATTTTCAAATAATAAAATGTTACATATTGACAAGTACATAATTTTTTAAAATAAAAGAAATCACTTTATGTCAGAATTTATGCATTCAATTTTAGTGCCTCTAAAAAGGAATCGGTAACTTAATTAAAAAAATAATTTAAGATTTATAGATTTTTGTCAGATTATTATTTTTTTTTTCAAAATCTGTGCAGTTGTTGGTAACAGACATTATAGTATTAAACCATTGCCAAGCGATATATGTAAACCTTGATATAGTACCACACTCATTATATTTTAACACACTCGTGTGGCGTAGTTATTTTATCAAAGTAAGTTCAAAAATTGCGTACTTTCTTCTGACGTATTTCAAATCTGCGTATTATTCTTAATCTGCATATAATCTTTACATTTAGAGAGCTAAAATAAACAAAAAAAATTTGTAAAAAAGTACTTATTTTAAAACATATAGAATTAGTTCATAAAGATATTGACATAAATTCATTAGAAAAAAATAAACATTTACAGAACTGGTTAAACACAAAATGGGGAAAAGGCCCCCGAATCCGGGGTTCCCATTTTTAAACATCTACGTTCCCCGGAAAATCGTGGGATGCTCAGAGGGTTAAAAAACATGAAAACTAAAGCGTAATCCATCCCCGCAATTGTCTAGTGGTTTGTTGTGAACTCGGGGGTTTTTGCGAGTTGGGGTTTAGTCTTGGGCTTAAGGTATAACGTTCGGAAACTGTGATTTAAAACCCAAAAATGGATAACGTTCATGATTTTTAAATGTCACTTAGATTGAATACACATAAAAAAAATTGTTTTGGACATTTTGTGTGTGGGGGACAATTATTTCTCTTTTTTTGGCAAAAAAAACAGAATAACCTTTTAAAATTTCTCCTTTTAAAAAAAAAATGTTCTATAAAATAAAAATTTTCACGCTTATATAAAGTAAAGATTTACCAGAGGTCAACGGGTTTTTTAAAAAATTTTTTTTTGTTTAACGGGAAATAAGTATCGGCTTTTTTTCAAAATTACCCCCCTCTGTTTCTTAAAATAAGGAAAAACCCCAATTATATATTTAAAAAATTATATTGAGCCTCTTACAGGGTTTGAGCTAACCAAAATATTATTAGAATAGAAGCTTTTTTTCACAAAAGGAAAATTTTTTAAAAAGGGGTATTTATGTTTTTTTATCCCAATATCGTTCTTAAATAATTTTTATTGTAATAATATTCTTAAAACAATTTTAGATACAAATCAAAGTGCCTAAATATCATAAAATTTCTTTATACTTTTTTTTGGAAAATCATGGTTCAACTGGTAATCCCTTAAAACCATGCGTTCACCGTGTCAAGACCCCGTCCTCCCATTGGCGTGTTGTTGTGTGATGGGACTGCAACAGGTGGCGTCCTCGTCCTTGATCTTTTAAAAAGTGAGGTTGCGCGGTGGTGAAGGTCTGACTCACAACTGGGTTAAAAAAATTTAAAAACTATTGCAAAACCCGCCTACAGAAGGATAAACGCATTGTATTTTTAAACGTTTTCCCCTTTGGGGGGTGGGTGGGAAAAGGTGGGATGCTATCTCAATTGTCGTCCCATCATCTTATTTTTTAAAAATTACGTTTTCCCTTTCCCCGAACCCCGAGTGTTAAATATCAATATAATATTCACTTACTCAAAATCCCAATTCGTCTCTAAAAAGCTTTGTTGGTTTAGGGGGAATTAGGTACTCCCACTCCCTGACCTTTAAACATGAAATCACTTTAATTTTTTGAGTAAAGAAGTTTGCCCGTAGATCAAGTAATCAAACCTACACCGAATTTCCAAACCAGATGATCGAAAATAATCGAATTTACTTATTTAACTATAAATTATCAATTGTTATATTTTTTTATTTTTGAAAATTATTTCTCAACAAAAAATTAAACGGTACTAGCTGCATGGCCCGGGTTGCAGGGTTTTCATTATAAATTTTTCCAATAAAAATTTCCCCTTCCCCCCCGGATTTACTTCCTGATTTGTGTGTCATTTCTATATTTTGTCTTTAAAGTTCCATTTTCGAAATTTCTTCCACCTCATAGCCCCGTCGGATGGTATGTTTTCCCTCCGTTTAGCATGGCATTGCATGGACATTTTTAAAAAATAAACTTTTTTGAGGAAATTTCCTTTTTTTTCCCCCATGCACACTTCTGTTTGATGATTTTCGATGTGAGGGGTTTATACTTTATGTCGTTAAAATTATCGTTTCCAAAATGTCTACAATTTTTTTCCTTTACAGACAGGTTTCTTTTTCCTCTGTTTGGGGAATTACGGGGGGTTTTGGTATCAAAATTTTTTTCCCCCTTTTATTTAATTACCCCTCTATCTTTAAATTTTATCTTATTTTGGGTTTTCAAATCTAATCTTTTTTCACAAAAAAAAGAGACAATGTACATTTTTATAATTATTTAATTAATTGTGTAATGAGTAATACAAAACTGTAAATAAAACGATATAAAGCAAAAATCTGCTAACGTCCATATTGAATATGTCCATAATATCGAACAATGTCCATATGGATATTAGTTTGTTATTGAAGAAAAGTGGTAAAATATTGATTTTACTAGAACTTGTGCTAGAAATTTTAAAAATATTTATTCGCGGCGTTTGCTTTCAGTAATCTAAAGAACACATACTTTTTTATTTTCAAAGTCAACAAAAAAGGAATTTTCCCAAAAAAAAACTCCCTAAAATAAGATAAAATTTTTTGGTTTTGTTTCCTGCGACAAATTACGACTGACATCAAAGTCGATGAGCTCATTTCTCGGAAGTCAGTTTCCTTTTCCGAACAGAAGAATCAAGACCATTTAATTTTCCGATTTGTGCCATAACCTCCGGAAGCGGAGTCCTGGTTCTGTGTCGTCGATGCCCCAACCTTGATATAGTTAAACCCGTGCATTAAGTCGAAAAGTGCTGCGTGATTTGTTTGATCTTTTGGGGAAAGGAAGTTTACCTAAATATTTTGGGGGTAAATGAAGAACTTTTTTATAAATTTTACAAAAATAAAAAAAATCTAGAAATTTGGACATCTATTTCTGGAAATATAGTATTTTAAAATTTATCTATCTATCTATATCTATCTATCTATCCATATATAATATATATATATATATATATATATATATATATATATATTATATATATATATATATATATATTTATTATTTTTTTAAAAAAAAACTTTAAAAACAAAAACAAAAATTTAAATGCTTATTTTAATTTCAATATTGTTAGTATACAATCTAAATTTATTTACTTTTTTAATATTTTTATTTGTTTTTAATTTTTTCTTTTTTTGTCCTTTATCTTTTTTAAAAAACTTCCTTTTTTTTGGTTTATTTTAAAAAAAATCTTGGGGGTTTTTTTGGGTTTGCAAAAAAAATATCCAGGGGGTTTTAACGATTTTCCTTCTCGGATTTTGTCTCAATAGATTCGTCATTTTCCCTTTTCGCGTTGGGATCTTATAGGGGGGAAGGGGGAAATTTTTTCTATCCCCGGAAATTGTTTTACACGTAAGTTTTTTTTATCTTTAAATTTTTAGTATTATTCCTCTTTTTTTGGGGACATTCTTTATTGTTTTTTTTTCTTAGCTTCAATTTTAAATTTTAGCAGTTTTCTTCCATTGAATTAGGCTTAATTTTTCAAACCTTTTTTTTCCCCTATTATGTCAAAAGGTTTCTGCTGTAGGGGGAAGGGGGTGGACCCAAAAAACACAAACCCCCAAAATTTCGCTCGCCTAAATCGGCGACAGCTTTAGAAATCATAATAGGTCTCCAGTTTGGTTAAAAAGATTTTTTGTTTCCTTTTGTTGATACCCGGTAAAATTCCAATTTGTTTTCCCTTTAGCATGTGGGGTTCTAGTACTTCTTCACTTTTTTTTTTAATATTACTATATATATATATATATATATATATATATATTTTGGTGGGGCCTCCGTATAACGAACATCTATACTGCGTTTTTTTTCCTATATAGCGAATTTTTCCGGGAAACCCAATTTTACTTTTTCCGATTTTCTTCGTAAAAAAAACCCTCCCAATAGCCAAGTTCATTTCTATATAAAAAATTTTTTTCATTGGGTTTCCCAATTTTTTGCCCCCCTTTTTTTTAAAAGTATTTCTGGACATTTCGAGTTATTCTCTCTTTTACCTTTTTAATGGCGGTCATAATTCTTAATCGGGGTTTTCGTGCCTTCTCCCCGGAAAAAAATTCGGGGGCATTTACCCCAAAAGTGCCCTTTTGGGGCCTCCTTTTGTCCAGTTCAGTGGAAAATCTTCGGTTTTTCCCCGCCCCACCTCAACGGGAGACAAAAAAAACCCATCCCCGCTTTTAGGCCGGGTAAAGTCCCGGGGCTCCGTTTCTCCAAAAAAAAATGTAAAAAAATGAAAAGTCTTGAAATAAAAAAATTTATTCTTTGGGAAAATGGATATGGGCTTCGGGAATTTTTTTCCTTTCCCCAAAGGTAATTTTAAAATAAGTATATTTAATTTAAAAAAAGGCGGTAATTTAAATTTTTTTAAATATATGGTCTTATAAATTTAAAATTTTTTTATGTATTTTTATATAAAAAATTGGAAAGATGAACCTCTATATAACGAATTTTTATATAAACGAATTTTTTCGGATTTAGCGACTTCGTTATATTAAGGGGTTCCAGGTTAAAAATTGGATATTGGCCATATCCCCACCCCCTCAATCCCTTTAAACCTTTCTGGGGAAAATTGGCATGTATTTATTCTAAGGGTAAAGGGGGGGTTTTTGTGCGTCAGGTTTTTGGGGTTGGCTTTCCTCCGGGGAAACTACAGCATATAGACTTTTGCACCTTTCAATTGGGGGTTTGCCAACAGGGTCACCAAAAAATGTTCCCAAATTTTTGGCTCTCCCTCATTTCCATTTTTCCATTGAATCGCCATTATAATGTAAGGAAAATTTGTTGGGAAAAATCCCAATTTTTAAAATAAAACAAATGCCAAAAATAATAAAAGGGGTACACCAGGAAAATAAATTTTCCCCCTATTTGAAAACATTCATTTCGAAAAAAGCAACAATATGATACTTTTTATGGGCGAGGGTCAAAACTTAGGAAGGTTTTTAAAAATCGACCCCCCTAAGGCGTTATTGGAAAAAAATCGTTTTTTCGCTTTAAAATCCCCACAAACTTAAAAAATTTAACAAATACGGTTTTTTTGTTTTTCCCTGATATATAAAACCCCGGGGAATTTACAAAATTCCCTAAAATTTAACTCGTTAAAACTTCTCACTAGGTTTCCCCGTATTGTTTTTTGCCAAAAAACCCCATGCGAAAACAGGGATACAAGTTGTAACCATAAAATTGTATCAGTTCGTCCCCCCATTTACAAACCTCCATTTAGCGTTTTTTTTTTTTTGTTTTTTTGTTTCTTTTTTGGGTTTTTTACTTTTTGGGGAAACAAAAAAAAAATTTTCTTTTAAAAAAATTTTTAAAAAAAATGCAAAAGGGGCATTTTCTAAATAGTCAACTTTTTCTCTTGTGATTTGATTTTTTGTCTAAATATTCTAAAACAATGGTCTAGGCATTTTAAACTATTTTTCACTTTAAAACATAATATGGTTTTTGGCTTGGGCTGATTTTCCGGTTTCCAGAAAAAAACCCCAGACCAATATTTTTTAAATAAAAAAACTCAAATAAAAATTAAAAAAATTTTATCAGTAAAATTTTTTAAAGGGGCGCCCTGGGGGTTTTTTTTAAAAAATACTGGTTTTTAAAAAAATTGTTTGAAAGTTGAAAATGGGTTATTCCGGGGAAATTTTTTTTGTTTTTTTTGTTTTCTACCCAATTTTTTTCTTTTTTATGGGTAAATTTTAAAAAAAATTCATGGATATTAATTTAGGAATGAAGTTTGAATAATTACTGTTTTTAATAATATATAGTAGCTTTTAAGAATTTAGAATTTGTTTTTATGAGGTTTCTAACATTAAAAGATGAATCTCTATTATCTTTTTTTTTTCACATTACGAACTTTTAAGGGGTGAAACAATTTCTTTTTCGGGGTCCCCGGGGTGCATATATTTTTATATCCCGGTGTCAAAAACAAGCAACCGGTGGGTTTTTTGCCAAAATTCACGGAAAAAACATCTAGAAACATTGGGGGTTCTGAAATGGGGAAAAAGTAACCCTAAGGATGACGAAAGCATCGGGCTGAAAAGGGCACAACGCATGGATGGAATCAAACAAAAACCCAAACTTTATTGAAACCCTAGTATCGTGATATGATTTCTTCAACAGGAAGAACAACAACAGATTTTCCCCTTTAAAATGGTATATGCCCTCCCCCTTCACGGTTTTTTTGCCGTTCCCCATACTCAGAAACCCGCTGGTGCAAACATTTTTTGAGGGGGAAGGGGCCCTTCCTCAATCCCCAAAATCTTTTTTTGAGTTGTTGGTTTTTACTCGGATGATTGAGCATGTGGCAATACGTCTCCCGGGATCCCACACATGTTCGGTGGGTTTAAATCTGGGGAAAGCTGGGAAAACCATTCAGTGATATCTTCACTTTCCAACAGCTCCCCCCAACAGCAAAAAGTGCGATGTGGCAGTGCATTGTCATCCCCTAAAAATGAAGTCTGGGTCAAGGCATGGAAAGATGGAGATGGGGAAGAAATTCCTCCTCACAATAAACGATCCCCGATTACAACCCCCGCGAAAATGGAAGCTCGGGTTTCCCCCGTTCAGCCAAAAACCAGCAGACAAGAACTCCCGGACCACCTAACGAGTACCCTTGATGTTACTGGGGGTAAAACCGGGTCCCGATCCTCCCCAAATCAAAACGCGTTGAGAATCGCTTCTGGTACTAAACCCAAAATCTCATCCGTAAAGAAAACGATTCCATTGATGGTTTGTCCAGTTTTTTTGTGCTCTCTGGCCCGAACGGTGGCTTCGGTGGCCCACTTTCAACGGGAGGCAGCGTTCGGGACGGCGGGTGAACAGGCCCCTTTGTGAAGGCGTCGGCCACAGTAAACCGCTATACTTGTCGACCTGTTGCTGTACAGGTTTCTGAGCAATGGCGCTTGCTGAGTGCTGTCGAACTTTTCGCCTGCAGGATGATATATCGGTCATCCCTCTGCAGTTGTCGTACTCGGGCGGCCACACCAACCTTTCTAACAGCTGTACCGCGGGGTTTTTGGAACGTTTTCCCAAGCGCGTGAAACGGCTACTTTGTTGATTCCGAAATCTGCAGCTCACTGGTGATGACGCCCCTCCTCCAGCTTTCCGATCATTCTTCCGTGTGAAGTCATCCCGATGATTTCTTCTAGCCATATTTCACGAACTGACTCCTGGCACTTGCGGGGAAATATGGTGAATTGCGTCTCCTCCCATTTCATTCTACTTTGGCGGCGCCCCCGGCATACGCTTTTTGCGTCGCTCACACCCTTCGACATTTTGCCGTATTTGCATACGCATGACGTTTCTACTGACTTACGTGTTCCCTCTACTGATCTCAGACCCCCTTTTTCGGCAATTTCTGGCTATCGCTAAATTTTTACATTGTTGCTTAAGTTTTGCACACCAGTGTATATATATATATATGGTAAAAATGTGATAAATAAGGCACATTAATAACATTAAATAGCTATTATTAAGAATTGATTATTATCAGTGCACTGTAATAATAAATCTTCTGTTGCAGACATTAGTAGAGTTAACCCTTTATCTACCGCATTATGATGTACTGCTTTTTTTCTGAAAAAATTTTTTTTAACAGTACATTAAAAATTTAAAAAGGGATATACAAAAAACAAAATACTAAAATTTTGGGGAAATTTAACCCCGTTTAGCGTAATTAATTAAAGATATTCAACTGAAAAATTTTTATTTACACTGTTCATTAAAACGGGTTTCGATCGTTTCTGGGTCTTCATTAACATAAAAAAAATAAGCCCTTTAAAAATTTTGCTTAACTATTTTTCTGAACAAAATGAAAACCCCACAATCCGCTAAAAAACCAAAGCTGAAAACCTTTCTGCTATAAAATTATTATTCGCCTTCCCCCAAAATACTCATCACGCCCGAGCTCCCATGTATCTTGAAAGTGTGGATTTAAAAAAATATTCCGTTTAATATCTCAGAATATTTAAAAAAAATTTATTCTATGTAATTTTAAAAAGTGGTACTTTAAAAAATGTATAAAGTGATTACTTGGTGATAAAGGTTAAATATCGGCTACCAAAAAATCATTGGTTTTTGCCAAAAATTGACAAAAAAATTAATATGTTTATTTTAAAGAACATCTTTTTAGCTTTATGAAAATGACACGTTTCTTTTTTTTTTTTATTTTTATTCTCTAGAAGAAAAGTTACAACTGTTTTAGTAAAAGCAAGCGTTGTCTTCTAAATAAACGATGATTTCTCCTTTTTTCTATTTGAGCGTGACCAAATCATCGTTAAAACGTGATTTCATCAGTTCTAAAACCTCTTCCATTGTGCTCAAATTACAGTATATTTGTGAACATTTTAACCCTCTAAGCGGTCTGCACTTAAAGTCTTGCCATTCTGGAGATGCTTCAAAAATGCACCGAAATATATTTTTTTTTTTTTGCTTTCAGGTGGGGTTCTCAAAGCGGTTGAGCCGTATTTTTAAGAATGCGATCGGCCCGCTTTTATCTTGAAGGCAAAAAAAGCATCTCTGGAATGGCAGAATTTTACGTGCAGACCGCTTGGAGGGTTAAAAGAACAAAGCACACGCTTAAAAATGTAACACCCTCAGCGTAAAAAATATCAAAACTTTGGCATTAATTCAACTTTCATATAAAAAAAAACACTTGCAAAAACTATAAAATTATCAGTTCTCATTTTGACTTCAAAATCAAATTTTAAATGTAATTAACATTAACTATGTTTTTTTTTAAAAAATATAGCATTAATTTTGAGTAAATTTAATCCAAAACTTTAAAAAGATAAATCCGAGATCGCTGGAACGTTTTTAAAATGGTAATTTTAAAACAATATCATTCACACTAATAGGTGGAGTTTCAAGTTTGAGTGCCAATTAATAAATGCAAGTATAATTGAAAAATAAATCAATTTGTTACACATATAATGAAAAACATTAAAATAAACCATGCTAATAGAACAATGGTGGTAAGGACCGAAAATACAAAAATGTATATGATGGAGTAGAACCAGGCAAATATAATAATAAATACTATAATGGTACCACTACCTCAATACCTCATCCATATCATATGGTTACATTTTAAACAAATTTAGACTAAATATTTAAACCATAAATTTTATCAATATCAGAATCTGGAATAAAAATGGATTATTAAAAATGGAATTTTAAAATTTAGATTAATTAGCAAATTATCATCAGGTAATATCTTTCATAAACATCTTATGATCAATAAAGGGTTTTCATTTTTATCTATAACATTTAAATAACTCTCGAATAATTTCAATCTTAACACTTCTTAAAACTCTTAACATCATTAAATTTACTAAAGTTTTAGTACCAATTTCAATCTTTTATTTAGCAAACAATTAGAAAAATACTACAAAATTATCGAAATTCTGGTATTAAATATCAAGATCAAGTTTCAAGAAATAATCATTATGAACAATGCAATTTTTAAAACAAAATAAATCATAGTGAGAATAAAAAATATTTCAAAAATGTGGTAGAACTGAAAAAATTTTACAAATGAAAATTTTGCCTTTAGCACCAGTCGCTTGGTTACCCGCACCCATCAGCGATACTATACCGCATAAGAAGGATTTTACATCGCAGTAAGGACTTTATTTCCGAAGCATAGAAGCCCTTTAGCGTTTCTCAAACTGTGGGGCGCGCCTCCCTAGGGGGGGTATTATAACTCTAGAAGGGAGGCGTGAGGATATTATAAAATCGAAAACAAAAGATTATCTAAAAAAATTATTAATTTTCTGAAAGTAAACAAACGCAATACATTCTGGCATAATAAAAAATAAAATACACATTTATACTAATATAATGCACTTACAAATGTATCAGTGATTCACAATGTATTTTATAAGTAATTGAACAATATTAAGTTAAATACAAGTTTAATAATTACCAGTGACTCCATGGGCTTATCATATGTACAATTATATACAAAAATTAACACTTATCATGATAATTTGTACGGTTTATAATTAATCCCTTAACTGTCAAGATTAAATTTATACGGTTCACTCCCCAATGCCTCTGTTTTTTCATGGGCGCGTGTATGAGATGTATTGGAGCAGGGAAGGGGGAATAAATGAAAAATAAAGAAGCAAATCTTCTGAAATACGTAATAAGCCTTTAAACGAGACACTGTCAACGAATTTTATTGCGTACAAACTTTAGGTTAATTCTATGGATGTTGAAAATCGCGAAAGATGGTACTTCGGAAGAGGGCGTATATGTAAGTCGAGGACCAATTAATACATAGTCCCTGACCAAGACATTTATATACGTCGAGTGGGACTTAAGATGTTAAAGTTGTATTGTAGCTTTAGCATCAAAGCATAGTATTACTGAATTCAATACGTTGTTATTGTATGGAGAAAGGGCGGCGCGATGAAAATTATGATTTATTATTGGGTCGCAAGAATCGAAAGTTTCAGAAGCAATGGCGTACTTTCACAAAACTTTTACTTTTTAAAACATATTTTTTTAAATTAGATTTCATCTCTCCTCGTACAGTGTAAAAATACATGAGAGGGAGTTATTCAAACACCAAATTTTTATGCACAGGGAAGAACAGGGGAAAACTCATTATAAAAAATACGGTCATGTATCTAGGCGAAGGAAACAACTAGTTATTTATAGAAATGACATCATTGTGTAGGGAATATTAAATCCCTATTGATAAGGCTCAAGGGAACGATTAATGATCTTGTATTTCTTGGAATCACGAATAAATCTATAAAAAATTCAAGGCCTAGAGAATCAGTAATTAATATACCAAAATAATGTTTTAGTGATTTAGAAGAAGATAAATTGAGACACGTTTCGAAACAGGGTATTAGTATTTATGAATTAGATATTCCATAATAAAAGAGATTCGAATTGAATAGATATCAATTTAGGATTATTATATATATATATATATATATTATATATATATATATATATATATATATATATATATATATATATTATATATATACATATATTTACTCATGGACAAGAAAAAATAAGCGCACCAAGAAATATTTGCGGGATCGTAACGAAAGTTGGCAGAAGGTACATGTGCAAGGGAGATATGCAGTGATTAGAAATGCAGCGTTTAGAGGCCGTTTACGTATATAGCCGGTGGGGCGTTTAACGTCGTTCTCCGTGGAGTAAACAGGGTAACCAAAGCTTGTTTGAGTGGTAGCTGGATAAGCACCGTGATAGCTGGACCTTGGTACGTTTCGAACAGAATGCAAGCAGATGTCACTTGGTTTGAGAGATCATCGCATGATGGAAACTGGGTAGTCAAGCTAGGCGAGTTGCTCGTCAATTAGAGCCCTCTGATTGTGTTATGAGGAAGTGTTGCTGCAGGTGGTCAAGAGATGTCAGTTACATATGTAGACACCAGGCTCAGGACGCCTCGACAGGTCCAGTCGGCGAAGACAGACACATCGTAATAAATGCAAACGTACAATAGCTTCTACTTCATCGGCCGCCATCCAGACACAGGTAGCACATTCACTAGGACCCTTTGCTTGTCAACACCAGAATCACAAGGGGCCTGGCTGCGGAAGAGATATTGTGGGATCGGTGCCTTACCCATCGATGCCTACGTTTGGAGTGGTGCCGTGCACGAAGAAACTGGACTGCAGTGGGAATGGAACTAGGTCGTCTTTGGCGACGAATCCAGATTAATCTCAGCAGTGATGACAATCGGGTTCGTGTGTGCAGGAACCGTGGTGAGCACCTCAATCCGCACTTCTTTGCTTTACAGTGACACACCGCTTCCGCAGCTAGTGTGATGGTAGCCAGGTGCCACTGCCACCTGTATATGGTCACCTAGTGATGATCCGTGGCACCATGACAACCCAGTGGTATGTCCATGACATCCTGCAACCACATGTGTTGTTAATAAAGCAACGGCTCCCAGGAGCCATTTTTCAACAAGTTGATGCTCGGCCTCCCACGGCAAGGGTGTCTCAAAACTGTCTCCACACTGTTACTACCCTTCCTTGGCCTTCGCGATCCCCAGATTTGTCTCCAATCGAGCATATCTGTGATCATTTGGGACGGCGAGTTGGGCATCCCACGAGTTTGAACGAACTAGAGGTAAGGTTACAGCAAATATGGAGCGAAATGTCTCAAGACATCATACAGAACTTGTATGCCTCAATGGCTGATCGTATCGCATCGTGTATATTCGCTAGAGGGGGTTCAATATGTTATTAAGTCCTCCGTTATTTTGCCTTTTTTTCTGAAATAAATTATTCTTTTTTTGATTTTCTAATTCTTTATTTATATCAAAGTAGTCATTACGTATGTAAAATTTCTTTTCATTTTGACGAGTCCTTCTTGTTGCGCTATATTTTTTGGCCATGAGTGTATATATTAAATACTTTCTTTTAGTTTTTACGGTATCAACCTATTTCTTATGAGAAATGGTTTGTCATTCATTGTAGTAAATGTATAATGAAAAGATCTAATTGAAATCTTCTGTTATAAATTCATTAAATAGATACTACATTGGACCTTATACTTCAATATATATACAGTGAAATATTTGATCACTTTTCCATTTAAATACATTTTTGAAGCGTCTGATTCAATTATTTTTAAAAATTACATTTTCATTGTTTCTAAGACTTTAGTGTTTAGTACATTTGATATTGTATGAAGTACGAAAAAAATCAATATGACTACTACTGTAAATTCAAAAAAAGTATTTGATATTTAGAATAATTTTATTTATTTTCAAATTAGTTCAACGAAATCTAATTTAGTATAATGTATATAATTATTTATGTTTGGCTTAACATATATAGGTTTTAATGTGTTTTACATATATTATTTTGTCATGTAAGAAAAACAACAACCTAAGACTTAATTAGTTCTTTCCAATGTAGATTAATAATGAACAAAAAAATTGTAAAAAGAAAGCAGTAAAAATCTTGTAATCTCCCCATTTCAAATTTTTTTTTCTGATACAAATGTTTTCTTTAATGACCTGGAAGTCGTTTATCCATTTAGTCTTTCGTACGGCAAAGAAACACAAGAAACTGTTATTACCTTAAATAAAATCATTTGAACTAATGGCAACCACAAGACCGTTGTCCTATTTCAACCTTAACACATAGTTTCTTCGTGTATTTTTATCGTTATTATAATTATCTTACAGTTATAAAGAACAAATTACATATTAAGAACAAATTACGTATTTTCAAAGCAACATTTGGAATGGTGTTATAAAGTGGATGATTTATTAATTTACTTTTTGAAACTTTTTTTTAAATGAATTTTATTGGAATAAGATTCTTTTTTTATTTATTTTATTGTCAAGTATGTGTTGTCATAAAACAATACATATCACTTAAAATTATAACTATTTAATTTAGATAAACTTAAGCACACCTTGATAATATATATAAAAGATTAAAACACATATTAAAAAATTTTAATGTGAAGGTTTTCTATTTGAATAACTTTTTTACTTAATATAGGTGAAGAACATAACGGAGATGGATAGATTCTGTGGCATAAGAGTTATGATTATGAATTTTAGCGAAATTAATAGCGAACATAATTTTCTCTACACCATATGTGGTCAACATAAATCTTCAAATAGGGTTTTAGAGATATATTTCAATATTTAATTAAATTTATAAGCTACCAAACAAGTGCATTTTATGCTAAATTAATCCTATCGTTTTCTCAGCCGTACATCATTACTAGGCAAAATTATAATTAGGATCCCGTTATAGAATCATGCGTATGTAATGAATATTTAATATCAGCATCTTATCTCATGAGGCTTCTATTCTGAAGAGATTACTATATAAACCTCATGAGGAAAGATCTAGTGCTGTTTGGTAGGCTTTCATTATGTTATTTAATTAGTTGTTCAATCGTTGCAGTTTAAATAGGATTATAATGAAATAATATTCTTTTGGAAACTTTCCAACACCGAAAAGGCCCTTAATTTCATCCAGTTTGATACATGACCATATTTTATACTAAATTATAAGCATTCTTGCTTTTTATAAATATTATTTCTACACTGACTACTAGATTCACGTAATGCAGTAAAATAGAGAAATTAAATAAAACAGATTTCGCGTGGGGTAATGCATAGTTGTAAAGCAAAAGTATTAATTTGCAGTTTTAATCATATCAACTAAAGAGTTGTTAAAAAACAAACTGTGGAATTTGTTTCTTTTCAGTAAAGATTATAGAGGTTAGATACTCTATCAAAGAAAAGTATACAAAGACACAGAATTAAAAATAAACTTGTGGAATCCATTTTTTTCCATAACAAACTTAGAAGGAGTAATCCGAAAAGTACAGAAGATGTTTGCTCATTATATATACATGTACGAAGAACGATCCAAAAATTCGGAGACTGCGACCGTTGCTGACAACGAAAATAAGTACCTGAATTTAAATCACTTTATAAATGCCTTCTCCCAACCCTCCCCTACACCAAGCCCAGGTTAGTTTGGATTCATGTCGCTGTGACCCGGCGCACATAAGCTGACGTATTTGTAGTTTTGTTCTCTGATGTAAGAAAGATGCCTTTTCTCTTGAACAGCTTTGAACATTAAATTCTGTCATCGTTTAGATTAAAACACCTAAGAAGATTTTTGGAAATGGTAGGCTATAGGGATTCAAGGTTACCAAATTATTCTCATTGGTGGTGCACAAAAGAGCCCAGAATCCATCGAAGACGATGGACACGTTATACAATCGACTTCACGGAACACCAAAAATGTTGAGTTGGTGTCTGAATGTGTTCAAAAAGATCGTCGTCAAACGCACAAATCGCATTGAAGCATTGCTCAGCATTGCAAGTGGCCTTACGGGAGGTTGCTAAAAATGGCTTCCAGCTGTTCTTCTAGAAGTTATACGAACGCTGGCAGAAGTGTATCGTCACCCAAGGGACTACTTATAAGGTGGATGTGCTTCGGTCCTGTGAAATGTTCAGGGTAAGGATTTCTACACCTTGTCTCCCTGTGTGTGTGTGTGTGTGTGTGTGTGTGTGTGTGTGTGTGTGTGTGTGTGTGTGTGTGTGTGTGTGTGTGTGTGTGTGTGTGTGTGTGTGTGTGTGATATGCTTTTAAATATAATACATGTACATAAGCATGATCATTTATAAATTATGCGTCTAACCATTCTTGTGTACTTAGCATTCTGATATCTGTACCAATAAAGGCAAGCCTCGAAACAACACCAGGATGAATGTGACAACGAGGTTTCTACTAATAAGATATATTTTTGAACCCTAGTGACTTTGAAATACAAAATATCTCAGCTGAAGAACGAATTTGTGGCCCAGACAATGTATTCAGAAATTTCAAAAAAAGGTTAATATATATATATATATATAAAGTCCTCGTATGAAAAAAAATGTATTTAATTATTCAAAGAAGTGTATTTGGAATTCCAATTTAGGTTTCAATACAATAAAGTCAAATGTTTATTTAAGGTATCCGACTACCCTAAAATCATGATTTTTTTTAAAAAAAATTGACAATTTTTTTATGGTTTTATTTTATAGGCCATCTTATTAGCTTTATAATAACAATACCAAGGTTTTTATTTTCTGTTCACTAGAACAAAAACTACAAGTGTTTTAGTAAAAGAAGATAAATAACTATAATAAGATGTAAAATTTTTAAAAATTTTTTCACTCCAAATATTTTTTTTTCCCAAAGCTCAAACGGGACGGATTGCTCAAAATTTTAAAAATTAATTTCGAATTTTGTGTAGATTTTTAGACAGTAGAATTTTTAAACCTTCATATTTATCAGTCACTGTTTTATTACAAAATTTACAGTTCTTTATGTGAATATAAGCCCTGTTTTTTAAAGCAATTTCATTTAATAACTAAGATAAAGTGCTCTAGTTTTTGAACAAATTAAAATGTGTCTTATCCTGAAGGATCCAAAAAGAATAGAAAAGTAATACATCAAAATTGAAAAATTGAGAATTTGTTCATTTACTATTCGTACAGATTGGTCCCGTTTATTAATTTTTGTCAATTTTTAACCATATTATTTCCCATTTTTGTAGTAATAATTTATTTTTCTCTTCTTAATTTTAGCATACTTTTCATAAAATGTACTAAGTAAATCTAAAAACCATCAAAATGTATCCGTATTACCATTTTTTAAATTTGTTACAAGTAGTACGGGGAAACCATATTAAAAAAAACGTTCATAATTAATCCTCAAGACTTTAATTTTCAACTCTCACTGTTTCCTCTTTCTTATTTTAATATTATTCATATATTACAAGTTATTAAAATTTGCTAAACTTATAAACAACAACATTTTGTCAATACATCAAACAAACAGTATCGATTTATTTTGATCAGTTTCAATTTATATTAGTTAAGCTGTGATTATATTTTCCTTTAAAATAAATAATTTAAATTTTAAATATTAATAATTTTGCTCATTAGCATTTCATTGATTTTCTAATGTAATTTTAATTTATAAAATTTTTAAGTATTATCTTAAGTTTTCGAAAGATTATACATACAAATCTTACTTCTTTTATCTAACCGAATCATGCACGTAAATCTATTTATATTTTTGTATTAATTGCCTGAAATAGATTACTTAAATGTATAACGTGCAATACTTTTTTTGAAGTAGAAGACATGGATAATAATGAAAAAAATAAAATAAATGCATAAAATATCATCAAATAGTGATTTTTAAAAGTCAATATTATCCATTCCTGCAATTAAAGACTCTCTTGTAAGTTCTTACTTCATATATGTTTACTTTTTCTTCAATTCCTATACTATTAGTTCACAATCTCCCTATATCTTATTCAAATTTCCAATCGATAATAAAATACATTTTAGTGCGTTCAATTGAGCTGAAATTTTCTAAACAAGATTAATTTGGATCACAATACGGTAATTTAATAATAATTAATAACAATTTATTGATTAAAACTAATTGTTCAAAGAATTACAGATAAGGCCCCGTTGCTAATTTTAGTGACTTGGGTCAAAACTTTAAAATATTTTTTTTTCTCGCGTTTCAAAGCATTCAATTGAACTGAAATTTTATATACACGATTGTTTTGGATGACAATACGATACCTTAATGATAATTAATATAAATTAATTGCCATTTAACATTGTGATCATGTCATATGTATATACATATTTATATTAATTGTAATTATTTGATGAAAAGTAACTATAAAACAAAATTTTTCTTTGTTGACCTAAGCAGGAATGGACTTTAATTTGAAATTGCTCTTTGGATTAACAGAAAGAATGAGGACATAAATATACTTTACTAACATATAAAAGATTGTTTACCAAAGCAGTAGTTCTCTATTATGACACTTTTTATATTGTAACTATTGTTGAAAATATTACGGGATAAAAGTAATAAAAATTTATTATACAGATAAGGTTTAAGAGATGTATACACAATAAGATTACATGAATTAATATGAGGTACCTTCTATATAATTACAATTATGTACATTTGATATTTTTTTTTAAAAAATGCATGCCTATATTACGTATAGTAAAGCATTTATATTAAGTAATTACCATACACAATAAAGTGTTGTTACATATATGTAGTACTTATTTAATGTGAAACATTTCGAAGTAAGTTGAAGCGTATTTGTTTTAGAAGTAGTCTCAAGTTTTCCGAGGTATTAAAATCTTTTTCTTCTTCATTTGAAAAGTGAAATGCTTTTCATTTTATTAAACGCATTACTAATTTTATTTATTTTTTATCCACTCTGTAATAAATCCGTACAATATGTTTCATCAAAATGCAAATTTATTTTATTTTTAAAACTTTTAGACCAAAAAAAGAATTTTATTAATTCTTGTACATTGTCTTAATAATATGTCTAAAAAAATACGTAAACAAAATTACTTTTCAAAAGGTTTGAAATTAATTTTCTACAGACTGTTTAACATCATAAAATACTTTGAAGTCTCAAATGCAGAGATAATGTTACAGGATTTAATATAGTAACATGGATAGTCAAGTCTTTTAATTGCTTGATTGTTTATAAGCGTCAAATCTTGAAGCAACATGAGAACTATTTGCGACAGTTCATAATTTAGAAAACGTTGACAAGAGACTTAACCCGTTCAGGGTCATAATCACATATATATGACCACTTCAGGGAACATGGTATCATATGTGAGATAGCGTTTTCCCTGTTGTGAGGTCCTTGATCACATCGGTGTAATCGGAATTTAGAAATAATGGAATTTGGAATGGTTATAAACTATAAATTTCGACGTATTTCATTGCAGGAAGGATTTTATACGAATTTTTAAGTGGAGTTAGGCTTGATAAAAAAAAATCACTCTTTCCTGAACAGGTTAAGCTGGCGTTACATTCTTCAAACTTCTACAAAATCTTGAAAGCTTTAAACCTATATAGATAGCTTATATATAATTTTAGTTTTAAGATATAACGTTCATCCAATCCTCTACAGCAGCATTGCCAATTTAAGCACATTTCGGGCGCTGGTCTCAGAGGATTTAAAGGCCTCCTTAGCAATGGTGGATCGAAATTTACAACCAGAGTTTCTGGTTAACCCGCGATCACTCACGCGGGGTGTTCTGTACACCCCAGAAACAAGAAAAGCCTCCTACAATTCTAAAAATAATGCGCAGAGCCACGATTTTTTCTGTAGCTGGCCATTTTAGGTCATTGAACCTTCAGACCAGATGTAATCAATCTCGCTAGGACGATTGGAATGTAACGCCCTTCAAAGTTTATTTGGGTGCTGAGAACCCCGCGAGTGATTGAGTTATTTTCGTACTCGAAGCATCTACGGAAAAGTACGTTTTACTCTTTCCGTTTACGTTTTTTCAAATATATTAAAAACACAATATTTTTATTTAAAATTTCATTAAATGCGGTATAAAAATAATATAACTCTATAAAATATTTGTAAAATACAATTTTTTTAAAAATTTCAAAACGTTTTCTAGAAATTATGACAAAACTCCATGAGAAAGGGAGAAACAACGACTTTGTAGTCTATTAGATACTGTATCAACAGATTGACAAAAATGAACTAGAGTGAATTCGATAACTGCGTGATTTTGTAACCAAAGTTGGAGGATGAACTTTTCAAAATTTTATAATACAGGTGGTGTTGATACCACTGATGAAATGTGCAGTATATATTACGTATCGCGAATATGTAACCCTTTTGGGCCATTGCGAATATTTTATCATCACTTAATACTGCAGGAATTAATGCTTCCTTTGTCTATCATTCGGTTCTTCCTGAAAATAAATGAGACATTCAATATTTTTAGAGAAGATTAGAATGGATCTTGTGCACCACAGTGGGATTGAGATCGTTTCCCAAACCTTAACAAACATCAAAAGAAGCTTTACTGACCCAGAATATATTAAAAGAGCATTAATACCCTAAAAAGGGTTGTTGCAATGCTTGTCCACGGGTAAAAGATGTAAAAATTATTTGTTTTTGTCTTCAATGTAAGAAAAATATGTGCTTAAAGTATATGAATACAGTTGTTCTGAATTTTTTGAAAAATGATTAAAATATTATTTTTTCTACTTTTACTATCCTTATCATTAATTATAAAGTATATTTATTACATATATACGTTTTACTTATGGTTTTATGAAAAATATAAAATTGTGTATTTCCCAAAATGAAAATTTGTAGGTTTAGTTTAAATTAATGCTAGTCTATTTGAAATGCAATACATTTAACAATTTTGTTTGTATAATACAAAAAAACCTCTTATACTTCATAAATATATATCATAATTGACTTAAAAATTTTTTCTTATTTAAATACACGTGTTAAGAGAGAGTTTAGGGTGTTCTCTACACCCCGCGAGTGACGACGGTAGAAAAACAGGCGCGAGTGACCGCGGGATAAGTCCAGCTTATCCGGGCTCCTGGACGCCCACCTCAAGCGCCCAATAGATAAACCGTCACTATACACCAGTGCTTCGATACCATTTTATTGCCACAGACTAGTCAACATTTGATTATTGAACATTTGATTTGCCCTCTGAGGGTGAGACGTTGCTTGTTTATATTTTAGATTGTTTTGATTTAATAATTTTAATTTAATTGTGTGTGTGTGTATTTAAATATATATTCAGAATAAGATACAGTTACGCCAAAAATTGAATATGCAGGGATTTAACATGAAATATAAAATGATTTCCATGGAAATTCGTACGAACCCGAGAGAAATACACCACTGTAAATAAAATGAGAATAATTTTAGTATGTTACTAGGGCGGGGCCCGGAGCCGTTTGATCCACGGACTGGTAGTCAAAGACCAATGCTCTAGACTATTTTAATGACTCCAGGACTTGAACAAATTTGTAAGAAACAGAACTAACCACCATTTTGTGACCATGACCACTTGGCTACAGCGACCATATTGATATTGTTGCATTCAGTGTTCAGCGTAATATCACCCTCATCGATACATTTTCTTAGAATTTTGTTAATATTTATTGCTTCACATTATATTTTTTTTTTTTTTTTTTTTCATTGCCTCAGTATCTTTTTATCAATTATTTTCCTATAGTTTTAGTAAATTTGATAGAGGAAGCCAATATCCCATATAAAGAAAAAATGTGATTGTCTAGCCCTTTGAATAATAAGATCGTATTTCTCATCATGCCACAAAATAATTGGCATCCCTAGGATGTATTCAAGGAATCAAAATAATTATCAGAAGAACATTTAATATATTATTTTATAGATCTATAGCTCTATATTTTTGTTGCTCCTTTTTTCTTTCTTTTCCTTGACAGAGAGATCGGATCTTATATTAATAACATTTTGCATTGATATATATTGTATTTATGATGTTATATGGATGACATAAAATATCAATATGACAATATTATATCACATTCTTGGCGTTATGACGTAATACGTTATCGAAAAGTTGGAGTTCAAGGCAATAAATGATTTTTTATTATATTTCGCTTGAAATTGTATGTACAGGAACATGGCATTAGGTTAAAACTAAGCAAATAATATTGTTATTAGTTTAAATATTTTGTCGTCTAATATTCTAATTTATTTTCTTAATTCACTTCAATTAAAATTTAGGTTTTAGTTGGTAATTTTTCGTATTAAATAATGCCCTTTTAAGCTCTATTTTTCTTAATTAAATTTTATTTTGATTCTACTTTCTCTGTTCTGAACTAAGGCAAAATAAAAAATCTTGCTTATCTGTATTTTACCCCCATACAATGAAATAAAATTTCTACCAAGTTAGATAAGTATATATATGTGAATGTGTGTGACCATATCATGGGAATTAATATATTTTACTTTATTTTTTTGAAATCGTTGAAAGGATGAGGAAATTTCTTAGTATTTTAACTTAACATTTATAGATTTAAGCCAATGGTCTTCAAAATGTATTCTACGCAACCCTTGGGTTCCACAAGGCATACACAGGGGCTCCACGAGTTACAATAAAAAAATCGAGAAGAAATAAATTTATGTGCAAAATGGACCCACGTTCCCTATGGAGTTTATATATATTTAGAAGTATGTAAAGCTCAACCTATTTATTAAAACTTAAAACTTTATTTATATATAATTTTATTTTGCAACACTTATTAGGAAACTTTCATTATAATATAATAAAAGAATATTATACATTTTATCTTTATACCTATACGTCTTACTAGATTGTGAATATTCTATTGTTTACTATCTCAGTTTTCCCGAGATAATTTTATATTCGTTAGTTAGCTAAATGTCTTGCAAAACTAAGTAGTTTTCTAATGAAACTGCACCTTTTTGCATTTGAAGAAAACATCTATAATGAAGGAGAGGGAACAATTGTTCTAGGGGTTACACGAAAGCACTCTCAAGTTCTTGGGGTTTTGTGAGTTCAAAAAGTGTGAAAACCACTGATTTAAACAAATCAAGCGATGAAAAGAACAGATACAGACAAATAAACTTAAGTATTTTGACAAAACACAAAAGCGTACTTTTTTTCATACCGGAGATCTCAGCTTTTATAGCTTGTTCAAACAGAAGCTTTTAGAGTCAGATGATTTAGTTAAAGAATACTGTGATTAGTCAGAATAATCGGATGATGCAAAATTGCATCATAATGTTTTGGGAAGGGTGAATGTTGCTGATTTTGAGGACATAAAATTGTGGCTAAAAGGATATTTCTCTTTACGAGGGTAAAATAAAAAATAAATATCATGTGCAGTCTTCGAGGGTTAAAAACAATCATGAATCAAATACAATCCCTAGACAGAAAGTCTAAATCGCAATTACAACATATATATGTTTAATATCCACTGTCTGTCCAAAAATTATGAATACTTCCATATTTTTTCAATGAACTCGTCTGGATAAAGTGGAGGGCAAGTGATATTAACGCTGTAGGAACACCATCTCTCGATACTGACGTTAGGGGTCACGCGGGTTGACAGAATAATTAAGAATAATTTAATTAAGAGAAAATATACTTGCCTACCTTTAAGAACTTTCCAATTTACCTTTGATAATTTGAGAAAAAATCCAATCAAATAGAACTAAAATGTTTCAAATGAGTGTGACCTTAATAAAAGACACACATCACTGACACTTTTCACTAACATTGCAGGAATGATATTTAAAGGCAATATTGTTGTCATATTTTTTTCAAGTTATTGAAGTTTTATTGTCCTTTGATGATCGGCAAATTGCATGCTAAATTTTTCTTTGCTTGTGTCTTTTTGACCAGGTACACAATGTGTCTCGAGGTACACTTGTGGCTTCACATCTTTCTAGATGGAGTTTTTAAAGTAGCTTTCGAAAATTTCCTTGTCAACTCAAACGTTTCATGTTCATTTTTTTCTGATATTTACTTTCGCTATCGTCATTAATATCCATTATTTCATCAGGATTCTTCCCCTGCTTGATCTGTTTCAACTTCATCCAATAGAGATCACAGATGAATATTTCTTTTTTTATATAACATTTTTATTTACTTTTATAAACCATATTGAGTCATACAACACATACATCAAAACCACAAAGTGGATCACAAGGATAAAATGTAGCCTATACACAGAAAGTATTTTTAGAAATAAGTGGTCACACGAGGAACTCTGTTTCCTAAGTAACTCCATATTGTAAAAATTGTTTGCCACTCCCAAAAATAGGGAGATAGATATATGTGACAAATACATTTTAGTTCCTATGAAGATTGTCGAATAGGAGGATACTCTGGCAAAGTCATTAATAAGAAATAAGAAGTTTTCCCAAAATTTTAAAAAATTTCAGAGGCCCCGGGGGGACTTTGGGGCCCCAACGATGGGCTTGGGGGTTAATAGGGAAATTTTATTTTTCCGTTTATGAAGAAGGGGAAGGGAAACCTTCGCACCCTTTTTTTTGGGGGTTTGGGGAAGGGGGGACGGTTAAAGCCAACTTTGGGAAACCCAAAATTGTAAGACCCCCGGGTTTGGAAAAATACTCCCAAAAAAGCAAATTTGGTGATTTAACCGTTTTGCTAAGTGTTTTGGGTTTTATTCAGAGGGGTAAAAAAACAGGGGAAACCAAAAAGTGGACACCCCAGGGGAATTTTGGGCTTCCAAAAACATCAATGCAAAGGGCCGGGAAAAGCAAGTTTTCCGGGAAAAATTTTTAACAAACCGAAACCCCCTTTATTGCGAATTTTTTCCCCCAAAAATGAACTTTTTCCTGGAAAACCCGGAATTTCACGATTTTCTTCAAAAAATAACCTCTCCTTTTAAAGAAAATGAATTTTCTATGTAACGAACTTTTCTTTTTTAATTAATTTTTTTTTCTTGCTTTTTTTTTAAAGTATTTCTGAAAAAAATTTTTAATTATTTCTCTTTAACACATTTTATGGTGGTTATAAATCTTGAAAGATTTTAATTGACCCTAACTCGCCGAGAGCCATAGAGTTCTGGACGTTTTCATACAAGACAATTTTAATCCCATTTCCAGTTCACAAAACATCTTCAAAAATACCCCCTTTTCCCCCCTCAGTGGAATTGCCCCGTAACCCGTGTTCTCTTATAAAAAAATTTAGTTTAATATCACTTGATTTTTTTAAATTAAAAAATGCCCTTTAAAATTATTAATTTTAGTAAAAAAATATTTTCTTAGTATTGAAATACAAAAATTTTTTCGATATTTTTCCCTTGTTTGTCTTGCAGTTTTTCTTTCTTTTTTCTTATTTGATGGGTAAGAATATAAAATAAACATTTTAAATTTTTAAAAAAGGGGAAAATAAATTTTTTTAAGTGTTTATGAATTTAAAATTTTTTTTTATGTTTTTTAAAAAAGCAAAAATTAAAAAGATGAACCTATATGTAACGAATTTTCCATATAACGAACTTTTCCGAAATTTGGCGACTTCGTTATTAAAAGGGCCACGATATTTCGGGGGCCCCGTTGGGTATGGGGGGCAAAAATTTTTTACCGAGCGGGACTACCAACTATGCCCATGGGGTCGAAACTTGGGGACCATAAATCAGTGGAAGGATTTCGAGTTGCAAAAACCCGGGTTTTCATTCATCACATAGATGATTGTGTTAGGGGGCCGTTTTTAACTTTCAAACATTTTTTAGCTTCATGTTCGCTGACTGGGTAACGATATTTGCTTTTGGGGAAGGTTCTCATGGGTAACCTGGGGCCTTAGTTCTGGTAGAAGGACCCAAAAGTCAGACATTGAGTTTAGGGGGTTGTCCACCAATGGCTTCGCTTTTTACGGTGGAATCTTCCAGCAAGACAACGTTCCATATCGGGAAATTTGTTAGAAGGTTGAAAAGCATAAAAAAAGTTTTAATATCCTAGTTACCTAACTCGGCTGATCTTAACACACTGGGTGCAAAACACAACAATGTAAAATTTTGAGATACCCATGAAAGAAAAAGGAGGTCTAAAATCGAGGGGGAACAGTAAGGGGGGAAACGTCATGCGTATGCAAATATCGGAAAAAACGTCAGGCGAGGGAGCGTACGAAAAACGCGTGTGTCCGCTGCTCAACAGTAGAATGAAATGAAGGAAGACGAAATTCCCTATTTCTGAAAGTGCCAGTGAGCGTTCGTAAAAGGCAGAAGAAATCATCGGGATGACTTCACTGGAAAAAGGGATGGGAAAAGCTGGAGGAGGAGCGTACGTCACCAGTGTAGCTGCAGAGTTCGAATCAACAAAGTGTCGTTTCCGCGCTTAAAAAGCGAAACCACAGGTACAGTTTAAAAAATTGGTGTGGCCGCCCGAGGACGACAACTGGGGGGTGACCGATATATCATCCTGCAGGCGAAAAAAAGTTCGCAGCGCAAAAGCGCCACCCAGAACAAAAGGGTCGCAAGTGTAGCGGTTTACTGTGGGAGACGCCTTACAAAAGGGCCTGTTCACCCCCGTCCGAACGCTGCCCCCGTTGAAAGATGGCCACCGAAGCCACCGTTTCAGGGGGACGGAGACAAAACGGGGACAACTCATCAATGGAGTGTTTTTCGGATAAAAACCGGTTCAGTACCAGAAGCATTTTTAACGCTTTTTTGATTTGGAGAAAATGGGGGCCCCGGTTTTACCCCCAAACTAAAGGAAAGCATCGTTAGGGTTCCTGGATTTCTTGGTGGCTTTTGCTGAACGGGGGAACTGAGCTTCCCTTTTTCAAGAGGTTGTAACCGGGGATCGCTATTGTGGGGAGGACTTTTTTTCCCATCTGTTTTTCCGGGGTCCATTGGCTAATTTTCCCTTTATGGATGAAATGACCCCCACATTCCTTGCTGTTGGGGGGCTCCTGAAAGGAAGATATCACCGAATGGTTTTGGGACGTGCCCCCGGATTTAAACCCCATCGGACATGTGGGGGGATGTTTTTGGGGAGACGTTTTTTAAACGCCAATCACGGGTAAACAACAACCAAAAGATGTTGGGAGGAATGGGCACCCACCAAAAAAATGTTGCACCAGCGGTTCTGATTTGCAGACGGTAGCAACCATTGTAGTAAGGGAGGGAAAACCATTTTAAAGGGAACATCTGTTTTGTTGTTCTTCCTGTTGATAGACAATCATGAGTCACGATATTTGCATTCAATAAAGTTTTTTTTTTTTTGATTCCAACCGTATGGTTTTTTCCTTTTTCAGCGCCGATGCTTTCGTCATCCTTTTTTACATAATACTCTCCCTCATTTTAGAATTTCATGTCTCTCAGATGATTTTTTTGTGAAGTTATGGGAAAAAAACCACCTGTCTTAAGTTTTGACACCAGTGTAATTGGGCACATTTGTTTTCAAGAAAAGGGAAGACATCAAACATCTTCATTTCGTAATATCTCGACTTACGTTCACTTAGGGAGTTGTGAAACTGTCTCCATTCATCTATTAAAACTTTTGATATCCATGCCAAAAAAAGTTGCGCTGTTTTTCAGGCCTAAAATGATGTTAAATGTTTTTATTGGTGTTCATAATATTTTGCCTTTTGGGGTATATAAAAATTTATAAATCCTCAAAAAAATGTTTGAATACTTGAATGGTTCAAGTTCTATAATTTTCTTTTTCAAAAGGGGAATTTTTCAGTTTATATTACAATCATAAATCTAAAACTATTTTTTTATTCAGCCTTCCCTAATTATTTAAAAACGGTTTTTTTTTTTTAAAAATAAAAACTAAATTTTTTGCAGAAGAGATTACTTTTTTACAAAAAAAAAAAAAAATTTTCTTGGAAATATCCTTGAAAAAAAATTTTTTTTGAGATCACCATTTTTTTTAAAAAAAATTTTAACCTCTTATTCAAATTAAACCCCCCACTTTTAAATATGATTTTAAAGGAAAAAAAAGAATCTTCTGACAAATTATTAAATATTCTTGAAAAATATTCCTTTTTATGCATTTGCTACTATCCAGTTTCATTTTTCTCCTTTATTATTTTTTTAAGTAATAATAGATTTTAAAAATTGTAAAGTATCAAACATTTTTTTTCTAATTTGTGAAACCGTATTTAAATATTTGAAAAAATATTTCTAGAAATATTTGTACTAACTACATGCTATTAAGATAAACAGATATAATTTTGAAAATTATTTTCGTTCACTAAAGAAAAAAAAACATACTTTTCTAACATAATGAAAGCTATTGATATTCCAACGATAATGAGCATTTTTTTAGAAATATTCTTGATATAATAACAAAAATATTATCGTGAATTGCTTTATAATATACGTCGGTTCTCATCTATTGTATACATTAATCAGGAAATTGAACTAGTGTTACAAGTGAATTCATAGGGCCGGGGCTCAATCCCCGGTCTGGTCAGGGTCGACTTGCATCCTTTCAGCAGGTCGAAGAATGAGTAACAAGCTTACTTAGCAGCTAAATTCTGAGGGAGGAAGGGGAGTACCCGTTATATTAACCACCTGATCGGAACATCTACTCATGCCCCTCAACGCCGAAGGTCACAAAAACTGAGATGGGCACAGTAGGCCTGATTTATGGGGGTTTTCGCCAAAATTAGTTACAAGGAAGAAAAGATCACACACGTTGAAAGTAGATATTTAACTTTAGAGCTTCACCCACACCAGTATTAAATTCCACTGAATTAAATTAAATTACAATGAGTTACATTCATTTTAATTTTTCTAAAAAATGTACCTATATCGAACCTTTAAATCTGTATTTTCATTTCAGATTAAAAATATGATGTTTTTTTCCCTTTAAATATAAGATGTTATATTACGAATAATTTATATAAATTTATCTAAAAATCATAGATCTGTACAATAAGTAAAACATAAAAGATTAAAAACTACACCCAATTATTTAAATTTTAAAAATAATTCTAACTCTTTGTAATTACTTAACTCAGTGGCGCAACAGCCCATGGGGGCCAAGGCCTACTGTGCCCATCGCAGTATTCGTGATCTTGGGCATGAGGTACATTAGTAGGTGTTCCGTTTAGGTGGTCAATCTGACGCGAGACCCTCAGTATTTCGTTCCGAAGCAAAACTTGGTACTCATTTATCGAACCACTGAAGAGAGGAAAGTCTGAGTCGACCTTGCCCAGCACGGATTTGAACACCAGACTTGTAGTGGGGAAGAGCGATACACTTCCACTCAGCCACTGGACTTTACACGGTTATCTACTTCAAGGTATTTTCCATTTTTGGTCCAGTGAAAGACATTATTCAAAATTTAAAACTGACATTGTTCAAGATTTAAAGACGCTAATACTGAACCATATGACTTCAACTATAACAATACTCTTTAATTACTGAAGTCAAATATGTCATTGTATTATGTTTATCTTTTATAGATAATCATGAAAACTTTTCTCAAACACATATAATTTCTTATATATTAATTTCCAATGCTATTTACAGTACAACAACATTCATGTTCCAGTATTTCTTAATATTCTTCTAAATCGGACCAGTTATTCAATATATATTCGATTTGTATTTATGTGAAATGGTGAGCTATTCTTCTTTTTGTGCCGAATTTATTAAAACAAGAGATATCTTTTTAGAAGTTCAAAAAATTCAGAAGAACAATAACAACGCGCATTTTTTTTCAGGGGGGAAAACAATAAGTTTAACAGAAAGAATTGGGAATACATGAACAATCTGAACAATTCTGAGCAAGACCATCGACAGCAAAATTTTAATGAAATAAACAGAGAGAGCATTCATCGGTTCTGGAAAATTATCCCAAGATTTTTTTCCGAGCGATTTCTTATTATTTTAGGTTAATTAATCTTTACAGGTTTGTCGCGAAGATTTTATTCGAATGGTAAAGTTTTCTATTCAACAAAATTCTTTCAAAGCACAGCTAAGGTACCTCCACCGGCCCCTTTAATGAGTCAACTCTAAAAATTAATAAACTCAATCGCCAATTACATGATTGAACTCTTTTGTTTTCATAAGTGGGGAATGTAACATTTTTCTCTTCATTTATTTCCTTAACTGCAAAGATATTCCCCCCATCATCTTAACTATATTTTTTACTTATCATTATTCAATAAAATAAGCAGTATCATTT